>JBBPJY010000199.1:15499-28763 GCA_038088975.1 Xerocomus cyaneibrunnescens
CACTGAACAGGAGCAGGCATACGCGCCTGGATCGTCACCAGAGTCATGTAGAATTGATCGTCTCTCTCAACCTTGGTCAATCTGGCTGGCATCTGTGTTGACTAGATACGTTCTGCACTGCTTTGTGTAGTATCACGACGCATGAATTTGAGATAGAGTACGTACCGAAGTAATAGCCAAACTCCGAGGAGAAGATAGGAGCATGCCTGTACTCGCACGAAACCCGCAGGTGGCAGTGCAATCGAACATGACGTGCCACATGTCATGACAACCGAGGCAGACAAGAACGTTCATCCACCCGCCGAGGTACATAGTAACAATCAATCAAATGCAGTTTCACCTAGTAGAGCTCAAAAGTGGGTCATTCGCATTCTTGCGGGTCTACCTGCAACAGCGCCCTGCAAGAAGCCTACCTTTGACGACACGAACGTGACGAAACCTGCCATCACTTCACGGACAGTCATATTTGGATCTACTCGCCACTCGCACGCTGGGCGCAGCCGAAAGAAGAGGACTCTGATCAGGGCATCTTCTTCCTGTGTATAACCGCCTCGCTGAAACCGTTTGCCATGGACAACTCTCTGGAATTGCTCGAGGAAGTGGGTGCCTCTTGAATACTCCCCCTCTCTGACGTATCAACAAGGATTCAGAAATTCAGAAGAGTGGAACAAGCGACCGAGCGCAGAGCACTCTACGAACCTGAGCCATCACAGAGGGAACTGGAAGACCCCTTAACGGGACCAAGGAAGCACCACAAGAAGCCAGCAGTCTCAATAAGTCAATTCGGAAAGGTCACCATCTCGTTCCCGAGGTTTCGTGCGCTTTCTGATTCCCACCAGCCGGAGGAGAGTGGAGACGACAGTCTACATTCACTGGCACCGTCCCCTCTGTCTGCTGCAGCATCCAAGTCAACTTTCTACCATACGCTGGCCCACGTGAGCGACCATCATCTCTCCAGAGTTGCATGTGACGCCGATCGGGGTTTTCCAGCCGAGAAGTGTCGAGTCCTTCGCATCTATGAATTCTGAGGTGGAAATGCAAGGCACCGATGAGCAGCATGAGATTCAGGTGGAGAGAATAGCCGGTCGCCAGACGCTTCCACAAACCGTCGGCGCGCTGCTGCCACGACGTTTAACGCGCGCACAGTCGCAGATCGATTGCACTTTTATGAACAGGGGCATGGTCATTGACGTTTCGGTTGAAACAACTATGGAGTCGTCCCACCTTCAGGCTCTCAACGTACAAACGTCGACTGCATATGCCACGAGACAGTCGCGATCGCGCGCAGCTACCGTAGGCGTTTTGACACCCCATGGCGGCTTGGTGGAGCGGGCAAAGGACTTTGCGCGCAAACTGCGACGGAAAAGCGGGGCATAGCTCCCATAGGTTGTTCCATCCGGTGGCGTTACAGTGGTGTTCAGAACCGGGGAGCTTTTGCGTTGCTAAGGTGCTGGGCGTCTCATTTTCATTGGAGCTGTCAAGAAGTATGTGCTTACCTGATACTCTTCTATGTCCATCTATACCCCACTATAATGACCTTTTGTTATGGTCTTCTCGATGGCCTAATCGTTGATATGACGGTCGAAATGAAGCGAAATGACCTGAGTCAGCTCGAGCGAGGGGTTCAGCCAGCCTTGGATCGACTGAGCTCGGCTTCACACGCGCATGTTCCGTGCGTTGATTTACGTTTCGGGTGGCGACCCCTACTGAAAGTGGGAAACTCACAATTGCATCGCCGTAAGTGCGCTCTGTCCTTTCGTCATACACCGCCCTCGCATAAAGGTGCAGTCAAGCTGTCATTTTACTTCCCCGTCTCTTCCTTGTACTAGCTAACACCATGCTCAGTTCGTCTCGACTCCTTGTCGACAAGTGCACTCCTCGCGATAGGTATGCGAGGACACACATCCCTCTGAGCACATCGCTCTGCCCAAGTGCCGACGATTCGCTCGTTACCGCAGTGCGTCGCTCAATCCACCAGTTCTTCTACTTGAACTAACTGTCCTACAGCCATCCATGACGCCTAGCATCGCAAGGCGTCGTGCACATTCATCCTCTGATTCGCAGGGCTGGAAGCTCCTTCCAACGCCTATACGACCCACGTTCCGGCCTCGTGATTACGAGCTGCCGCCATGTGCAGAAGACGACGATTACTCAGAGACCCAAACTATCGGTCTCAAAGTCCTCCGCCGCTCCCTCCGGAATGTCGAGTTCGATCCATCATGTCTTGATTGTCTCGATCAGCAGACGCTTCTATCACCCACCGAGTCCTTCTCAGAGGTCTGCTACACCGAAGCAACGCACGATCAGGTACCCGTGCCCATACTGCAACCACTGCAGCCGCGCATACGGAAGCGCACTGCGTATTATGATAGGACGGCGATGAGCGAGGAAGATCCTTATCACGATTGGGACGAGAACATGTCCGTCCGGTGGTCGAGGCCTGTGAAAAAGCCGGTTCGTAGATTGACATGGATCAAACGCCGCTCATGCTGATCGTTTCATCGCAGCTGCCTCCTGTCCCCCCACTGCCAGAGCATCTGAAGAAGCCCAGGGAGCCCGAGCCGCGGCCGAGCTATCAGCAAACTGTGCTTGCCGACATCGAGACCCGGCTGCTGCGGGTCGCCACCAACCCGGACGAATCTGTACATTATTTCCCCGTGCCAACGCAGAGGCGAAGCGAGGAGTCTCGAAAGCCCTCGCTAGAATCTACATCCGTCCTATCAACGCCGTCAAAATCGTCCTCCAAGTCGAGTGGGACGCTGAGCCGCCTGGGTAGCGTCCTCGGCCGTGCCCGTTCTAAATCAAGATCAGGCTCTCGTTAATGAGTTTGAGGACCATGTGCTTCTTTCTTCCCGTTCCCACACCCATCTCCATGTTTGTTGTTTTTTTTACTTACGTTCGCTCACTGCAATGGCTTTTTTTATTCAGTCATTATTCTAACGTCATCACGTCTTGCATGCTTCATATCGTTGGCTGAGTTGTTTCAACTTTCGACGCTCCTTTTTTTCACAGCAACGCCCTACTGTATCGATCCCCTGATGGTGTTTAGAATAAATTTTAGGATAAATTGAATCCCTAATTTACGTCGCTCGTCTCCAGAGAACCTCGCATACGTGGGCCCGGACTGGGCTAGAACTTGAATAACAAGGTTTAATTCTCGAGCCCGTGGTCGTCGAGCTTGAAGTTAACCGCGAGAGCGAATGGATTACGCGTTGTAATAATGATGGTAGCTAAGAACGGGGCGCCCACGTCTGATAACAATGCGACGCGGGGTTACCTGTAGGGCGCCGAGAGTCGGCTGAAACTCGAGAAGCCCTCCATCACGCACGCAGCAAGGGTTTTATCTCATCCCGACGGTGGGACTGAGTCAGAAGAAGAGCACCGTGGGACAACTCCGCCCCTCGAATGACGACACGATAAGGAGCACTCGGATCGTTATCGGATGCATTTATGAATTCGTCGGGCACATTACACGTACGGGCGTACGCACAAGCGCGATCGCGCCATCGAGGAGTGCTTCCTCGAAGCTCGCATCGTACGTATATATAGGGCGTTGCCGTGGCGAGGGTGTCCATGGACATGAGTAGGTACCCAGGCCGAAGACAGTTATATGTATAGCGAGGGGAACGTCCATGTCGGCACGCCTGAACGTGTTCTGACGCCTAGCGGCGTCGAGGGCGCATCAGGATCGCATGCGGGATTAGAGAGGACACTCTAGCGCGTATTGTCCCAGGTTTCGGACGCGTTCACACCAGCTCGTTTCATTACGTTCGGAGATGATGGTGTCCAGTCAACAGCGTCTTCGCGGCGAGCGATATGAAGAGAGGTGCGGCGTTGGGTCGGGGATGCGCTCAACGACATGTTCTCGTCCGTTCTTTCAGCCTCTTTGAGATTCATCCAAATCGGCGGACCTGGAGACATGACCGTATGTGCGTCGTTGATAGCATGTATGAATACGAGAGCTACGTAACTTGGTCGAGACCCGAGGGGCGACCGTGTCGCTGTAGTCAGGCCTTCAGGTCTGGCTTCCCTCCAAGGACCATCCAGGGAGTTGGACGCGCTGCGTCATTCTCATACTGATTCGTCCATCACAACAGTCTAGTCGTGTAGAAGGACGTTGCCGCCGGGACCTTGCTCGGTCCAGACGAGTCCAAACGTTCACGGACAATTGAATCGCCGCGCCAACTATCTGCCTCGGCGTTTCATATCCCGACAAGTGCGGCAGGCACGGCTTTAGGGCGCACATCTGGAATGGAGGCACTCCAAGTCCACGGAGCTTGCTGCCCAGCGGGTCATCCGCAGGATCCATGATTTAATTCAGTGATCGTACCACTACAGTACATCGTCTCCATCGGTCCAGGCCTTTTGAGATCCGTCGGTAACCGAGCCCAGCTATCAACACCGTCGACCCAACATAGGCCATCTTGCCCGTCTGTGGGGCAGAGTGTCGACGTCTGTCATCTGTGGCTGTAAAGCATGCTTGGAGCAGGGTGGGTAGTACCTGCAGATCGCTCCACACTTCGTTCTTGACGTGACAGATAGGGCTAGACGTCCGACGTCTAGTGGCAGTTTTGGGGTGTGAGGGTGCTGATGCGGTTGTTCGATGGCCTCGACCCATCGCCATGGACTCCTTTATGCTCGGGTCGGCTTTATATTCTTTAGAAATCCATCGTGGTCCGCGTTTCTCGCATCAGGTACGACCGAGTTTTATCTATCGGATGGTCAGAGACTTACGTCGAGCATCTCTAGTCATAAAATAGACATCAAGCGAGCCGCGCCAGGGAAGGACATGTGCGTCTCTACCCGCGAAGGACGATGGCCGACCCTTTCGCAGTCCAAGTACGGACGTGACAGCGCTTATGCTTGTAGTTCGCACAGATCTGTGTGGGGTATTCGAGTATTGCGATCAAGTAGGTGTTGTCCTAGACGACGTGCGTCTGATGCGAGCATCTTCTCGCATATTTTCGAGACTAGACGCCAAACCGATGGTCCGCCAAGGCAGGATGGCTTACCTGCCACTTTTCCGATTCAAGCATCGGGCAAGATTTCTCTCTGACAGCCCATCCTCCTACCATCGCCATTGTCACGCTAGTTTTTGGGCACCGAGCGAACGATACATGAACGCACTTGACGTTTACGAAGCGTTTTTAGCGCTGGATATTTCGGGATCTAGTATTATCATCACCACTGAGTGCGATAGGATTGGTGACGTTTCTTTGAATCTTTCCCTCGACGTCGGTAACCCAGCCGAAGTGAGGGTGCTTTGATGCTTGCAACGCAATCATGAGAACTTATTATTAGCTTGGTCCAGCCGACCGCTCGTGCCACCATCACGAGCATTACTGATCATCTTCATCTTGCACCGAATAACGTAAGCCGGGATACCACCGTTTATCCGTGAACACGTCGTACTGATACACCTTAAAGGCGCGCGGTAGCGTCATCGTACATATCGATTATCAACCTTTCCACGCATGAATTTGCGGAATCAAAAGCTAGTCCGGTCACGAGGACGGCGTAGCATGCCCGGGTCCACTGAGACGCCGTGGCCCTGGTAAATGGCAATTAAAGGCCGTCGGATTTTGGGATGTGTTTCCTGAACCGCTGACATCGGCAGCTTAACGAATACAAGGTGATTATTGCCACCGTGGAACACGTTGCCGTCGGAGAGCGAGCTAGATGGAGAAACGCTCGCGGGAAAGCGTCTTGGATATTTTCCTCCGAGGGTAGGTCGGCGGACTTGTGGGCTTGGGACGCTCATGTCTCACATCTGCAACGCGGCGAGAGTCGAGTGTTGCGATCGCACACACGAGGACGTCGTTCGGACCCTCCGGACGTGTGGCGAGATAAGCGACGTAAAACTAGACGCGGATGCCGATGGCCACTAGCGGTTCATTGTACGCGCACCTTTGAGGACGGAAGTAAACCGACGGTATCGATACTTCTTTCGACGCTCATTCAATTTGCCACCGTCATTTAGCCACGACTTAGGCACTTGTACCGTTCTATCACGGTCCAGATTCTGCCTAACAGGGCGACTACACAAAAGAAGGCGGGCGTTCTGACCCAACTAGGGTACATTGCCACGTCCTGATACGTGACTATCGGCACTGTTATTTCCGGACGAGTGCGACAGAAGGAGAGCCGTGGAGATACAATGTGCCTCGCTATCGAGAACAAGGATAGGTAATAGCCATTTAGTGCATGCGATGACGCTGCGCCACAGGCAGCCTCTGCACATCACCAGCACATCACCACGATGGAGACTAAGCAAAGGGAGCTTAGGTCCGAGATGGAATGCGGGTTGCTAGTTGAACGTTTTGGCGTCATTTGTAATAGCCAAAGTTGACAACCTGACGTGCCCTTGAAACGACCATCCACTCTGCCGGGACTCGGCGTCGACGCGCACCTAGTGGCGAGTCCTGTAGTGGACTTGCGGTTCCTGGTGCCTTGACCTGGCTGTGCGAAAAAAAGCACCTTTCGACCAGCCCTTTGCGGCCCACAGCAAGTACGAGTCGCGAGTTGGCCACGCACCCGTACTTCCGAATGAGTCCGATCACAGAACAAAGTGACGGACGGTGTTCCGCAACGGCCAACGGAATGGGGGCGGGATGAGCAGGGCTGGAGAGTTTGCGAATCCTCTGGGGCTAGCCTGTCGAGCAGACCCGTGATGGGTGGATCGCTTAGCAGAACGTCACTTGCCAAACGTCTATGGACACGCGCTTCGTGTGAATGCAGCATGGCCGCGTCAGGGGTTGAGTTCGCCCCTGGCCACAGGTGTTGGTGAGGAAATGAACGGCATTTATCGTGGTGAATCGCAAATTCGTTCTTCCTCGGGCCGGCGGGGTGGGCTCCGATATGAATATCGGGTGTCTGGCCGATAACTTTGGGCGAGGACACGTCTTCACTGATGCAGTGAGCGAGGGGCGATTATTTGTGTTCCAGGGGTTAAAAGGACAGTGCTTGAATACATTCGCGGGAGGGAATGAGAGAGACGAGGATAGAACACTTATGCGGCGATGACCGAGATAAGGGGTGGACGTTCATACATCATTAATGAGACATTCGTGCACGGGTGGCGATGAGTGTGTACCCGTCCATTGCGCCATTGGACGTACGAGTGTGAATGGAGCGCTGCGCAAACCGGTGGCGTGCACTGGCGCCCTGTCAAAGTAGCGTCGAAGGGATGTTCATCGGTCTCATTAATGAGGTAGCTTGACGTTCCCTCGGTGGTTTTTCCATCGAGGGACGGAAGCAGTGATCGCGGCATATGTACTGGCAACGAGTGTAGAGGCATGACATTGCGAGTGAGCCAAGGATGGGACGGTATTCGCACGTTGGCCGGTGTGAGGAGGAGCAGTGCCTTGGTCCGTTCGCAGGGGCGTGCTTGCCACGGCGAGAAGATCCACGCGAACCAGGCAGACTCTGGAATGGGTGTGGGTGTGATATCATGCCCAGGGGTGGCATGTCCCGCCTTTTTTTTTTCCTCCAGACGAATTAGGGCCAGGAACTCGACGTGATGTGCCTGAACGATCTGATTGGTCGCCCGCAGATCCTTAGCAGCCACTCCCACTCCTCCCACCGCACCTGTCCCTTTCTCCCTCTCCCCCCCCCCCCCCCCCCCCCCCCCCCCCCCCCCCCCCCCCCCCCCCCCCCCCCCCCCCCCCCCCCCCCCCCCCCCCCCCCCCCCCCCCCCCCCCCCCCCCCCCCCCCCCCCCGCCCGCCATGTCACGCAGGCCCACCTCTTCCGCGGGTGCGTCTCGCCCCCTCACGTCCTCTGGCCTCCGTCATCCCACACCCCGCGGCGCGTTTGACCACCCTCACTATGCCTGCGACGACACCTACCTCGAAGAGGAAGAGGAAGAGGAAAGCGACGCCGAGGACCTCTTTGCATTTCTCCCACCCTCGACCGCAGATCAGCAGAGAGACGCACAGAAGCTCCACTCCCAGGAGCTTCTCCACAACAGCACCCAGTACCATTTCTTCCCTAGCGTCCTCACTCCAGACGTCCCTCCCGTCGCATTCCCCTCCCCGACCTTCGATCCCTATGCCCGCTTCCCTTCAGACGTCCCTGGGCCGTCCAGTCTTTTCGCCCCTCCAGTATCAAGTATACCCGTCGAGAGCCCCCCGTCCACCGTGTCGCAGCACGCCAGCAGTGACCCATATCGTATGCGCAGACTCAGCACCCGTCCCCCAACATCAGAAACGAGACCTTCTCGAACCAGTGCCATCAGTTCTCGCGAAATACATGTCGGCCTTCCCTCGAGTCCCCAAGAGAAGACCCTCGAAGACGACCCTCCACAATCATCCCGCAGAAAGCGGAACCTGTCTTCGACCATAGCGGACGACACCGCAACGCTCGACATCACCCCGAGCATGCTCGAGGAAGACAGTCGAGACGGTTCGATCAAGTGCGTTTCCTTCTCGCCTGCCTTCTCCCCCTCCCCTCACGACCATCCCTAGGATGGAGTTTGACTTTGATGCCATCAACGAAGAGGACAGTCCTTTCCCAGAAGTACGCGCCTCCGTCTCCAACGTCGATGACCCAGAAATGCCAGTCATGACTGTGCGTATGTGGGTCATAGGTCTCCTCCTCTGCATGATTGGCGGGTTGGTCCATTCTCTCTCCAGCTATTTTAACCCTTTCTTAATATTCGCAGATCATTGAATACCTTCTTCAACTTCCGACAGCCGGCACCGACCGTCTCGCCCCTTGCGCTTCTTATCATCAGTTATCCCATCGGCAAATTCTTCGCCTTTGTCCTGCCAATCAATATCTATCGACTTCCTCGATGGCTCGGCGGGATCGAATTCTCGTTAAACCCTGGCCCTTGGAATATCAAGGAGCATGTCCTCGTCTACATCATGGCAAACGTGGCCATCGGACCCCCTTATGCCATCAATGCCATCGTCGTTGCTCAGCTCAACTACCACGTCAAGGTCGATTATTGGTTTAGCATACTCTTGGTCATCGCCACGCAGCTCACAGGTTTCGGTCTTGCTGGCCTGTGCAGGCGATTCTTGGTGTGGCCCGCTGGCATGGTTTGGCCCCAAAATCTCGTGACGTGTACATTGCTCAATACCTTGCATGCTGAAGACGACGAGACGCCCGGCGTTATTACTCGTTATAGATATTTCCTCTTCGTCCTGACTGGTGCTTTCTTCTTCTATTTCATTCCCGGTAAGTCGTGCGTTGTGTACGGTCTTTGAACCACCCTTATACTCTCTCAGGATACATCTTCCAGGGTCTTTCGGTGTTTTCATGGCTATGTTGGATCTTCCCAAACAATATCCCGATTAATCAGTTGTTCGGCGTGAGCTCCGGGCTAGGGATGAGCGTTCTCACTTTCGATTGGTCTCAAATAGCGTGGATTGGCAGCCCGCTGATGTTTCCCTGGTGGGCTGAAGCGCATATATTCGTTGGCTTCGTGCTTTTCTTTTGGATCCTGACGCCTCTGTTATACTACACAAACGTACCTGCTCTTCCGTCCTCGAAACGCATCTTGTTAACTTTTGATTCACAGACTTGGAACCTCGCATATTTCCCCATCAACGACGATAACCCATACGACCGCTTCGGGCTATACTACAACGTTACCCGCGTGTTAGACGGCTCGAATCGCTTGAACGTCACGGCATACAACGAGTATTCCCCGTTATACCTACCCGCAACTTATGCCATGACCTATCTCCTCGCCTTCGCCCTTTCGACCTGCGTGCTAGTTCACACTGTTTTGTATCACGGCCGTAGCGTAATCAACGGGTTGAAGAGGATGCGCATAGAACCGGATGATATCCACGCAAAACTGATGCGCAACTATCCAGAGGTGCCGGATTGGTGGTACATGGTGTTTTTCGTAGGATTCTTCGTCATGATGGTGGTTGTCGTCGAGGTACGTCCGAGGATGGTCACATCTCTCCCTTGTTACTCATTCCGTCGCCTCAGGTATGGCACACTACCGTTCCTGTGTGGTCTCTGTTGTTAGCCGCGATCTTGCCGGTAATATATGTGCTACCTTCAGGATTCATCTTTGCAATGACCGGTCAAGGGGTAAGGGTTCTACCTTGTTGATATCATGCTGAACTTATCACATTCTTTAGATCTCGCTGAACCTGCTAGCTCAAATCATTCCGGGTACGCTCATGGCTGGTAACCCGATTGCAAACATGGTGCGTATGTTAGATACATCGTCTTACATGCTCTTATGAATAATCCTTGTAGATCTTCAAGGCGTATGCGGTACAGACGCTGTTGGAGGCGACGGCATTTGTTCAGGACTTGAAACTAGGCCATTACATTAAAGTGCCTCCACGAGCGACGTTCTGGGGTACGATGTTCCGTGCCCAAGTGAAACATGTGCAATCTGACAATGTGCAACAGTGCAGAGTGTTGGGACACTTCTCGCCTCTTTGGTCCAAGTTGGTGTCAAGGACTGGATGTTTCACAACGTCAAGGACATCTGTTCTCCGAATCAACGTAGCGACCTTACTTGCCCACATAATGCGGTCTATTTCACGGCATCGGCGGTCTGGTATGTACGATTTCCGTTTTCGCAGCAGTGTGCTCACCTCGCTCTCAAGGGGCCTCATTGGGCCGACGCGGCAGTTTGGTCCTGGCTCGTTGTATCAGCCCGAGCTGTATGCAATCATCGTTGGGGCCATTCTACCTCTGCCGTTCTGGCTCTGGCAACGGCGGTATCCCAATTCGTGGGTGAAATTCGTGAGCACGCCTGTGCTCCTGAATGGGGTGTCGTATATACCACCCGCCAACGGGATTAACTACTCGGCATGGTTCGCGACCGGGTTTGTCTTCCAATACCTGGTGCGAAAGCGCAACTTTGCTTGGTGGAGCAAGTTCAATTACATTACGAGCGCCGCTCTCGATAGCGGTGCGTCCGCTTTCTTCTTCCTTATCGGTGCGTTCCTGATGGCAATGTCATTAGGTACTGTTCTGTCGACCATTGTCATTTTCGCCACTCTGGCAGTAAGTTTGACAGTCGTTTTCGGCTTCCCAATATACTGACCGCGCGTATTACAGTTTCCAAATGGGGGCATCTATCTCAATTGGTGGGGGAACACCGTTTGGCAAAACAGTAAGCTGTCTCTTTGTCCTCCCCCGCGTCCCGGCGCTCACGATACGTCGATGTTGAACAGCTGCAGATTACAATCGTGTGCCGTGGAAAGCGATACCGTCAGGGGGAATTCCATTATCTTAAATTGTACTTAGCAAACGCATCTGCCATCAATATCATGTCACGCCCATCTTAGTTGCTCTGCTGCGCTCATCGGGCCGCTGGTCGTAAAAGTAAATTACGCACGTCGGGATGTACAGACCCGCGTGCGACGAGGCACCTTGCGGGCTCTGTGCCGCGGTATTAGAAGATGAATTGCCAAGGCCTCCACCTGGCCCTGTTTCACCTGCTGGCAACCTGCCATGCGAGCGGTGCTTGCGCCCTCGGACAAGGTACACCCTATGGATCGCAGATATGATGACATGCGACCTCGTCGGACGGCACGTGCCAAAGGGAGAGGGTCAGACGTTTCCGAGGGCGAACACGCGCAATCTCATTTAGCATCAGTTTGTTCATCCAGGACCAGGAGCCTGGAGCTCAGGGAACCTCGGTCGATGCCAACTCGGTCCCACGTCCGTCCTCGTCGGTGCGTTTGACATTCTCGTATTCTCGTGTAGAGAGAGAAACGCGATAGGATACAACCCACGGTGCGCGTGTACGAGTGTGACAGAGATGAGGATATCGTATGGCATGCGTCTGCGTCTACGTCCACGTCCAAGGACAAGGGAAGAAAAAAAGGAAACATGCAAAAGATGCACCGCCAGATCACCCCCTGCCTCTACCCCGCGTACCACGCGGTGCGCCTCGGGCATTACCACGACCTGAAAGAGGAATCACGAAGCAGGCGTGAGATCCGTGTTTGTGTGCCCGTCGGGGCGAGAGAGGGCTGAACATGAAAGGACGTACCTCTTGTCGAGAGACCGCGTCCGCCTGCGCCTGTGGTATGAAACGAAAACACAGAGCAGTATGAGTGTATCATCGGACGCGCGAGGGGTACATGGGTAATAGGAAGGGGCCATGGAGATCCACGATCAGAAAACAAAAACAAAAAATGGAGGACGCAGGATGCAAGATGCAGGACGGAGAAGAGGAGCGAGGGCGTACCTCTGGGACCGGGTCCTGTACCTCTCGCGCTCCGTCCGGCTTCGCGTGCCCGCGCTTGTTCTTCCTTGACCGCGTCCAGGAGGGTATCCGGTACGCGCAAGTATTTTATCTTTTTTTTTTTTCCGCGCACGTGTCCATGTCGATACCACCACACATGCCCACCAAGAGCAGCCACGACGAGGATGGGCGTGAGCATCAGAATGTCCAATCCAACCCAGACGCAGGGCTCACCGTACTCCCCCGAATATAGCACTCCTTGAGCTTCCAGAACCGATCGCCCTCGGCACTCGTTTGATACACCTCGCGGAGAGTGATGTTCATAAAGTTGTCGCAGTTGACGAGATGGCCGTTGAACGTCTCGCCGTTTTTGAGCTCTACGAGCTTGCGTTGTGTCAGTCGCACGTCCAGGGAGTTGCGTCTTGGAACGCGCGTGATCAGCATCGGGCTCACCATCGGTTTGTTTTGGGCGGCGGTAAGGAGGGATAGTGGGAGCTGTGGAAAGTAGGGTGAGCAGCAGGGCTAGGACGGGGCGATCGTGCGTTACCATTGTGGCCGGCGATGGACTTGTCAGAGGAGCCTCGACGCTGGACTCACTCCTTGTTTCCGTGGCGGTGCAACGATGACCAAAGAACATCCATTGCTCGTACATACATACATACATACTGGATTGCAACATCGACTCAACAGAGAAGAAAATACCCATCAAACGACGAGTCTGACAGACGACATGACAGATTTCAACGTGACATGGCCTTCGTTTCCAGAACTGCTGCCATCGCTCTCTACCCACCTGAGCTCCCCCTCGACTCGCCCACGTCTCTGGTGCACTGATACAGCGCGACGGCGCCCTCTCCCCGCTGGATCCTCTACGTCGTGCTGCGAGACGAGCTTGGTGCCCAGCACGTTTTCGAGCGCATACGTGCCCTCAAAGGCACTGTCGAGCTCCACTTGGACGCTGCCGACCGTCGTTTCTACGAGACATTTCAAGACAGAGTCCACGGGGCTGTCAGTAAACTTTAATCCAACGCCCCCGTGGGTCGATTTCGCATCGACCTCGAACTCGCCACCGATCAGCGCTTCCGAGGCGA
>JBBPJY010000200.1:0-16956 GCA_038088975.1 Xerocomus cyaneibrunnescens
ACGTGTTATGCAACGTCCAGAAGTGGTCCACATGCCATCTCTCAGAGACGTGCCGTCTGCACAACTCAGGACGTCCACCACCTCAATACCACCGTCAACGCGCTCGTTCACATCTCCAACACACCACACATGGCTCGTCAGGACGGACCACTCCATGGAATGACCCTCGCAGTCAAGGACAACATCTGTACCGCTTCCCTTCCGACGACGTGCTCTTCCTCCATGTTGGCCGGTGCGTCGTCTTCTCTTCGTTCCCGCGGCAGACGAGGGATAATGGCCGTGCAGAGTATACGTCGCCCTTCGACGCGACTGCCGTCGAGCTCCTCCGTGACGCAGGTGCCCACATTATCGGAAAAGCAAATTGCGACGAGTTCGGCATGGGGTATGTCCCGTCGCATGTCGTGTCGACCATCTCGTCGAACGGCGCGCTAATGAGACTCCTACGCAGATCCCTCAACATCAACTCTGTCCACGGGCCCGTCGTGAATCCATTTCAATCCGCAGATGCGCGTGGCGTGGCGTGGACGGACCGCGAGCGCAGGAGCGCGGGTGGTAGCTCGGGCGGGAGTGCGGCGAGCGTTGCAGCAGGAATGTGTACCGCGTGCGTTGTCTCGCTGTATCTCGACTGTTTTCATGTTGACGTGCACTCTGAAGCGCTCTTGGAACTGACACAGGCGGGTCCGTGAGGCTGCCTGCCTCGTATTGTGGTATCGTAGGGCTCAAGCCTTCGTATGGTCTCATCAGTAGGTAAGACACAATGTCTTTGTATACGACTTTGTCGTGACAGGCACTCAAGGAACCTAGGTGGGGTGTAGTGTCGTTCGCAGATAGCCTCGACTGTGTAGGCGTACTGGCCAGGTCTGTCGAAACTGTCAAACGGGTGTTTGGTGCGTATCGAACTCTGGTCAAGCCTTCTTGCTCTCACGAGGAATATCAAGACGTTATGTCAGCATATGATGCACGCGACCCAACTGCTGCATCACCTGAACTCAGGAAGAGAGCAAGCTCAATCGTAGAATCGTGTCTTTCAAAAGTGTTGTCCTGTGTTCAATCCAACACCCTTGATGGCCTCAGGATCGGAATACCTCAGGTAGTCATATATTACTCTTCTCGTAGTCTGCTAATTCCATTCCACGGACGCACACTTTATAGGAGTACTTCCCTCTCGAGCTAGAGCCCAGTATTACCAGCTCCTTGCGCACTATCATCAGCAGCCTAAAAGATGCCGGGGCATCCGTCCACCCTGTCTCTCTCCCAACAACGCAGTATGCCTTGAGTGCATACTACGTCATCGCAAGTGCCGAAGCGTCTAGTAACCTTGCTCGGTTCGATGGGATTCAGTACGGTTCGTTTGGTTTTTTGTATTTCGATGACGCTTCGTCACGGATAGGTGACGATGCTCACCCTTGCTATCACCAATAGGTCTCCGTGTTCCGCCTCCGCCTGGGACTTCTCGCTCGAAACCAAGCAGCGTGTACGCCTACTCGCGTTCCGCAGGGTTCGGTCGGGAGGTACAAAAACGGATCCTGCTAGGGACGTATGCCTTGACCGCCGAGTGAGTCTCCCCTACATATTAATACCCGTTGTAGTTGCCGACGAAACTGACCTACCACAACACAGCGCGTTTGATAATTATTTCTTGCAAGCCCAGCGCGTGCGTGCGTATATCAAGGCCGACTTTAACAGGGTCTTCCGCCATCCATGCGTTCACCTCGTTCACCCGGAATCTTGCTTGTCCGCCGATGGGGTCGACGTGTTGATCCATCCATCTGCGATACGCACTGCGCCGCGTCTTGCACGGGATGAGAACCGAGATGGGCAAGGACGTAATACGTCGAGTATGGACGCGTACTTGCAGGACGTCATGACCGTCCCTGCGTCGCTTGCGGGGTTGCCTGCGCTAAGCATTCCCGCGGGTCTGGGGAAGGATGGATGGCCCGTGGGGTTGAGCATCGTGGGGCAGTGGGGGATGGACGAGCTGATCATACAGCTTGGGCGTGTGGTCGAGCGTATGCGATGACAGATCAGGACTGCTAGCAGCGCTCAGGCGTTACGAGTGTAGGGCTGTGGATACTAAATGATGGGTGTGGACTACAGTACAGGTGTGAGGTGCATGACGGTAATGACACGTGGCGTGAGGTACTCGATGTCAGGAAGCACCAAGTGCAAACCGTATCGGCGACCATCATAAAGACAAGGTCTAGGTAGTGTCGCGATTGCAGAGTCCCATAGATAGCAAGTGGAACATGCATGGGTGAAGAGGAGGGGCCGCCCCAATCCTAACAGAGCATGCCTTCGTGGTCCTCGAGTAGATATCGGATCCGCATGCTTCCAATGGCTTGCTGCGTGCAAAGTGGTGTGATATTCAGCCTCGGTCGATGATATCGCAATGGATGGGGGCGTGTGGTCGAGCGTATGCGATGACAGATCAGGACTGCTAGCAGCGCTCAGGCGTTACGAGTGTAGAGCTGTGGATACTAAATCGTGCGTGCGTGCAAAGTGGCGTGATATTCAGCCTCGGTCGATCATGCCGCAATGAAGGACTGGCACTTGGAGCTGGCTGAGATGAGGCGAGATCCGAGTTTGAAGATGCCACCCCAAGACCAAGCGGTGAGCATCAACATCCATGGCCCAAGGTTCAGCGCAGAAATTTATCTCGCTCAATCGCAAGCAAACGGTGTCTGTCAGCTTCTTGTTGCAGGAACTCTGATGCACTTTGAGTCTGCTCTGACAATGCCGATAACGATCTTTCGTGAGCGGCACTGGCACGGTCTAACGCGGTAGACGGTTCCCGAAGCCTGCGAGCATGATCTGGATGAGCAGATGACAACTCTTCAAAGGAGCCGCGAAGCTGAAAGAGTCCCTCCCAAACAATCGAATGTCTAGCCACTCTACTGCGGTTTCTGGGAATCCCGATTCGAAAGCTGCAGCTACTGCGTCCCGGACTACATCGGCGCCTTGCATGAGTTCCGCATAACGACGTGCGAGAGACAGACCAATCCATGCGAGCCGAGGAAGGAGGCTGACAGCAGCAGAATATGCATGGAGGAGTGAGGGATGGCGCATACAACGAACACAAGATATCCATTTTTGTGATGCATCAAATCGAATCGAACTCGAACCGGACCAAAGGGAGAGGAGGCAGCATGGAAATATATCGAAATTGCGCACTCGAGGTCACCCAGCTCGCCGAAGCGCTTAAAACGAGTGACAAAGGTATCGCCGAGGTTGCTGAGATAGCCGGGCTTATCAAGGTGACCATGGGGTATCAAGTCAACAGCATCATTGAGGGTCGAGATTGCATTCTCGAGGTCACTCGGCTTCCCGAGGCGCTCGAAACGAGCTCTGAAGGAGATGCCGAGGCTATTAAGATGGCAAGGTTTGTGAGGGTGACCAAGTCAACGGCATCCTTATGCGTCGAGATTGCATTCTCGAGGTCACTCAGCTCCCCGAGGCGCTTGAAACGAGAGTAGAAAGAGCTGCCGAGATTGCCAAGGTGGCCAGGTTTGCCAGGGTGCCCATGACGAGTCAAGTCAACAGCGTCCCGGAGGGTCAAGATTGCATTCTCGAGGTCACTCAGCTCCCCGAGACGCTCGAAACGAGCTTTGCAGGAGTTGCCAAAACTGTTAAGCAAGATAGGCCTGTGAGGAGGAGTAAGGTCAATAGCATCGCTGAGCATCGAGATTGCATTTTCGAGGTCACTCAGCTCGCCAAGGCGCTCGAAACGACGGTAAAAGGAGCTGCCAATGTTTGTTAAGGCGGCCAGGCTTGTCAGGGTGACAAATAGTCACCCTGGCAAGCCTGGCCGCTTTAACGACATTGGTAACTCCTTCTACTGCATTGTTCCTCAGAACTCGACATTTCCAACTCGACCTCCAACTCAAGCCTGATCACTCCGTTCGTCGGACGCAGATATCAAGTAAGATAGAATTATATGATATACCCAAGTGAAATATGCGAACATCACGCTCTCATCAACCCAGTTGCGTAGGCCTACTTGGCTGCGGAGGCTGCATTCTTCTTCTGTTCTTTCAGTTTTTCGATTCGCTAGAGTAGCCACCGTCAGTCTAATGTTCAATCGCATGTCGGATGCTCGGAGGGAAATACGTGCCAGACGCCGCTCCTCTTTCCTTCTCGCCATTTCGATCGCCTTTTCTTCTTTGGACATGCCCGTGGTTGACTTGGGCACAGGTTCTGGTTCTGCTGGTAGAGAAGGTGGCGATGATACGGGGGTAGGTCGAGAACTAGAGGCCGGTGAAGCGGCGCCTGGTCTGCCGGACATGCCGCTCGATTTTCGAGTTTGGGGTTGGGGTGTCAGCACACGAGAAGAAGGTTGAGGTGACCCCCACAAGGTCGACATGGGTAGGTTTGATGAGCTCGCTAACACATCCATGGCGCCCCATTCATCTTCACCTGAGGAAAATTTGAGTGGTAGCTGTATGAGTGGGTGAATCGACAGACCTTTTGGAGAGCTTGGACGTGAAGCACCGAATCCAAGGTCGATTGTGTTCGATACCGCGACGGCGGGTGCACTCTCAAACGCACCTGGAAAAGTACAGAAAAGTGAACACGAAATACATACAAGTGGACACACTTACTCCAATCTCCCTCGTCGGCATTCACGTCCATCAAATCTTTATCACCCCAGGTATCATTCCCACCTTCCTCTGAAGTAACCTGCTCGGCAAGTCGCGCTGCGGCTGCCCTCACGTCTGTTTTGCTTCCGCCGAGTTGCAGACCCTTTGGTCTGGCGAAATCGATAGAGGGGGCTGTTTGCGATTGCATATTTGCACCATCGCCGATCAGTGCAGAGCCGTTATTGGTAGGTGGCGTCGAGTTACGCCCATCAGTGGTACTTGCGATGGTAGTCTGTAAGTCACTCGGAGCAAGCTGCAAAGAGAATTTAGTAGAGGAGAGGGGTGATGTTGGAGAACTTGCTTTTCTCCCGAGAGAAGACATAGCCCATCCAGCGAATGCTCCAGCGGCACCTGTGGCTGAGTTGACGAGGCTTGCTTGCGTGAAACCACCTGGAATAGGTAAGGGTATGTTCCCATCTCCCTCGACCAAAGCAGTCTCAGGCTGCGCAACGGTGAACATAAGGATTACAGAAAGTAGAAAGGGAAATCGTACCATGGACGCTGTGTGTGTTTCCAGGCGTTTCATAAATAGTTCCGTGGTCTTGAATGCTTGATCCCGGACGATTCTGGAAAATGGTCAACATGAGACCACAATGAACGGCAGAACGCACTTCTCTTTATCGAGCGTGGCCCCTACGACGTTCGGAATTACTTTCGCGGCCACGTCTTCAATGTTGAAGCATTCGCTAGTCGCCATAAATGCCATCAATCCCGCCACTCGGGCATGCACGAAAGGATCCTTGAGTGCCTTGGAGAACGCGGGCACAAGCACTTTTTGTTTGGTGTTGTAACCGAGGGTGGGCCCCAGTCTTCCGATAAGAATGCATGTATTGGTTCTTATGGATGCTTCTGGATCGCTTTGAAGGCGCGCGAGATGCCGGAGGAGATCATTGTTGAGAATACGATCACTGAGCTACATTTATGGACGCTGTTAGCAGCGCGCGGAAGGTAAAATTTAAAATTGTACTTTGGACGAAAGAAGGGTAATTGCACGTATCGTTGCTTCACGAATCACAGGAACCGTATCCGTGAACCCAGTTTGCTGGCCCATTCAATCAACATAACACGGGAAACATAAGAGTAAGAGTTGACGTACGAGATTGGGCCAGATTCTATCTACAACTGCTTTCTTGTCGAGTTTTTCCGCATAATCGGAGAGGTTGTCGAGGAGTGCCATTCGCGTGCCTCGATCCGGACTTGCGAACAGTTTGATGAGCGGTCCAAGGACTATGCTTAGGTATTCGTCCTGTGTGACATTCTTCCCGAACTGTAGAACTAAAGGGACGATCGTGGCAGCGGAAGCGCCTCCGTATTCGAGCGCAGTCACAAGAGAAGGAAGAATACGGAACGAGGCAAATTCCGAAGGGAACAAGGAGGCAGATTCTTTCAGTGTACTGCATTTACGATCGATGAGCAGTTTTTCGCACCAAAAGATATCACCCCACTTACCGAAGAAGCGTGACCTTCTCCGCCTCGTTGCCCAAGCTAAAGTTGTCGAGGCCGGTACACACCTTAACCAATCGATTTTTGGAAAAGAACCCGGAACATTCGCCAGCCGTCTCTGCCATACCGGCGTCCAAAAATGCTTTCGGCGTCATGCGGCCTTTCGGATTTGGGTTGAGGAGTTTCTTGAAACACGGAAACACGGAGGGAGGTATAGAGCCACGAGACGAAGGTTGAGGAGGCGGGTGCGGTGGTTCTGCGGTCGCCGGTGGGGGATGGGTAGGATTAAAAACAGAGTGGAGGAGCAGACCAAGAGCATAACTGTCTGCGGCAGGAATGGGACCGCTACACGCGCAATCAGTGCGATGCCTCTAAGAGAAGAGAGTGAGCTTACTCCTTTAACGTGGACCAGCCACTCTTTTTAACCTCGGGCGGAGCGCAACTCATTGATCCTGGCAGCAGACCACCCATCGTCTGGTTTAGATATTGAGTGAGCACTAGCGCGACCAATTCAACGAAGACCCACATAGAGAACCGGATTCTCATCTTTGGGGTTGCTCAGAACCTCGAAACCACCCAGCTTCCACTCCCCGGAGGGTGATATGAAGATCGCGTCCGGTCTAACGCTACCGTGCGTCGATGCAACGGAGTCGTTAATGAATGCAAGCGCAACCTAGCGTCTTATATTCTCTAACAGAACGGTATATAGGTTGCTGATACACAACGTACCGATACCCGATGCAGCCCCCAAAGCAACCAATCTTGTCGCTCCTGCTGGCTCTTGGCGGCCCACGCCTTCAACGCAGCCGACAGTGGTCGGACACGTTCCGTCATGATCAGAATCGCGCTCTCTGATTCAACGACGTCCATGAATTTGAGCACGTCAGGATGTCGGATGGTGCGAAGCTTGCGCAAGGCATTCTTGGCGAGCGGGATCGTTGACTTGTTGAGCGGGTGCACAAAGTCGTATTCAAAGACCGACACGGGGCTTCCGTCATCCTAGGCACTGGTAAGGTCAGTTCGTATTGGAGATTGGATGCATGGGACAGTACGCGTTTCGTAGCGTCGTAGAGGGTCCATAGCGTTTCGCAAGAGGTGACCTTCTGACCGAGCGTAAAGGGCAAGTTGATGCCTGACTTTTGGACGAGGGTCGACACGGCTGCAGAGCCAAGATTGCGCAAATAGTCCATCGGTTTTGACAACCTAAAATCTAGTTTGGCCTCTTCCCGCGACTCTGAGAGAGCTTGTTCTGCGTAGTTGGCGACTTGCTTGAGCTTGGAAAAACATGATCTTTACCGTACTCGTGGCTAGTCGTGGCAGTGCTTTGGTTCGGACTCCGGGATCCAGGCCCTTTCACCGCGGGTGCCAATCACGGCGCGGATTACAGCTGGTCTAAATGTTTGGGATATGATCACAGGGTATGGTCACGAGGAGTAGCCAAGTTTTAAATACTGCAATCTGCGCCGTGAATTCTGTGGGAAGCTCTGCCATTTCAGCCAAGTCTTATCTTGTTCGGGAACTTCGACTTGGTCTCACATCCTGACAACATGGGAGTCCGCTTGGGCATGTATCACACTGTTGAGTGATTATATCACACCACGGACTCGCCATTCGAACACTTTCCTTTGAATATCCCCAAGTTGCGCGATGCCCCGAACGATCCTTATAGGCTTTGGTGTAGATGTCGATGCTGTCGCTGGCTGGTACGCACCTCTCCAAATCTCTGGTATCATCTGACTGTTTCTAGGCTAGGCTCCTATGGAGGCGAGGACTCCCCCCTTGATATTTCCAGAGTGTGTCATTCCGAATAGGCTGTGTCTCGTCGTTCTCTTACGTGTATGTGACAGGGAATGTACGCTGGTGAGGTTGGAGTGCCTAGGCTCATCAAGCTTTTCAAGAAGTATGGGATCACCACTACTTGGTTCATTCCTGGTGAGCGCACTGTGGATATATTTTCTTGCGTCTGTCTCACATAATGTGTGTTCAGGACACAGCTTGGAGACGTTCCCGAAGGAGATGGAAGCTGTCCGCAACGCTGGACATGAGATGTATGTAACTACATGTCTCCAGCTTACTCCTTTGACACACCATGATTAGCGGACTTCATGGGTACTCTCATGAGGTGAGTATACCATAGCGCATACTCACACGCCAGTTTGTGCAGATTCAACGATCCATCACTGGTTATGTCGCAACGGGCCAATTGCAATTGCAACATAACCAATGACGGATTGCTGTACCTGCGTACACTAGTGCACGATAGTCAGTGCTAGACCTCATATTTGTCCCACAGAATCCAACCGGAATGTCGCTCGAACAGCAACGGGACATTCTAGATCATACCTACAAACTTCTCACAGACTTCAACTTTGGGCAGCCACCAAAAGGAAGCGTAGCACCTTGGTGGGAAACAAGCAAGGAAGGCACGGTGCTACTTCTCGAAAAGGGCATTGAATATGGTTGAGGAAATTGTTTTTTATGCGTCAACCAGCGTCTGATGTAAGGTTCTTATGCTAGACCATTCCAACATGGCCCATGAGTGAGTTTGGACTTCGCACGACCTGCACTTAAGACCTGAGCCTTCTCAGCTCTCAAGCTTACTATCTGCGGGATGAAGATCTGTGGACCAAGATCGACTACTCGGCAAGCGCAGAGACCTGGATGAAACCACTCAGGAAAGGAAAGGAAACTGGTCTAGTCGAAATTCCCGCAAATTGGTGCGCTTTTACTGCTCCAATATCTTCGGGGACCTAATCACTTTTATTGCATATCACAGGTACTTAGATGATTTACCCCCAATGATGTGAGTGTAATCACGTAGAGGTGTTGCCTTGGTGAACTGGGATTGTTCTTGTCTAGGTTCATCAAGTCGAGTTCGAACTCGCATGGATGGGTGTGTTTTTAATAATTGGGCTAGAGTTTTCACATTACTGACTCGGGTCACACTGCCAGGTAAACGCACGGGACGTAGAGCAACTCTGGAAAGATACGTTCACGTATCTGTACAGGGAGGAGGAAAATTTTATTTTCCCCATCACCATACATCCTGATGTGAGCGGGTAAGGAGAGATTGTCCAATGGAAATCCACGAAAAGATGACGCTGATATATAATTGACAGCCGCCCACACGTGCTTTTGATGCTGGTATGCTCCCGCCAGTTTCCCCGATATCCCTCTCACACACTAGGTTTAGGAACGCTTCATCGAATGGATCAACACACACGCCGACGTCAGATGGGTAACACTATATGAGATGTCCGAAGAATTCCGCTCCAGAGTAGACCCCCCAGAAGGTGCCCAAATGCCCAAGGGCTTTGTGAAGACAGCCAATTGGGCTTGATACAAATGTATGAGGTTAGCTTGGCCTAGGATAGTCGGCATATAACTCTATAGGGAACTGACTAAACAGTGTGAAGGCTGAAGCTAAAACAATGCATTCAACTTTCCTAGCCCAAAATACAGAATGCCGTAGGATAGCCATGGTGTACCCACGTTCATATTTTTAGTGAATTCGACTGCTCCTGTGACAGGGTGGTCCCGATGCCTCTCACGCCTGAAACTATGCCCGCTGCGAGATAAGGAATGCCAAGAAGTATGATAGTAGTGCAACCTCCGTATCAACTGATTAGCAGCTGAAGTGATGTCTCTTCCCCATATTCCCCAGGAATTACTGCACGACGTGCGCATCGTCGTCCAGACCAAGTACGGACCGATTACGGGTGGCCGGACGAGAAACGGGGCAGCCATATTCCTTGGTACGTGAGCGCAGAATAGAGCTAGGGTTAGTAGACCTGACTCGTCCACAGAGATTCCCTATGCTTTGCCACCTGTGCGTTTCACAGACCCACAACCGCTGCCCGAGGGCTATCGCTACGAGGACAAGGACTATGTTTACGAGACCAAGCGTGAGTGGTTACGCAGTATATGTACCACACGCAGGGGCTCACTTATGTGTAGACTGTTATCAACCCGCCAACGATGGACAAGGGGCGGGTATGTGGTCAACTCTTCCGACTGACCTGGCATGTTGACATCAAATCGTTGCCAGGAACCCTTCCGATCGATCGGAAAGGTCTCGGTGAACCATCGGAAGACCCGTGAGTCAAGGATATAGCCTTCGATCCCCGTCTTGACTGAGACATGCACCAGCCTCTTTGTGAACATTGTATCGCCGTCATCGTTTACGCGCGATTCAAAGTTCCCAGTCAAAGTTTATATCCACGGAGGGTACGCTCCCATTTCCGTACCTTCACCACAATAAATCGATCTGCATTCTCAGGTTCCTTCAGTTCGGCTCTCCTCACGGACTAAGCTCTCAAGCGCAATATGTCGCTCAAGAACGCTCCGAGGTCTGGATCAACATCGGATACCGTCTTTCGGTGTTTGGTTTCCTTGCATGCGATGAGCCCAAGATCGACGGGAACTTTGGATTCAAGGATCAATGGCTCGCATTGCAGTGGATTCAGGAGAACATTGAAGGATTTGGAGGTAATTCTCCTTGTCACTAGTCGAACACGGGTCTCATACAGGTGCCTGTCAGGTGATCCTTCAAATGTACAGCTCTCTGGGCTATCTGCTGGTGGGTGAAGATGAAACACGAGGCGAGGAATAGCTCACGTTTTTGAAGGCGCGCACTCCGTCCACCAGATCCTTCATCACATCTCCCACCTCCCTGAGGGTCACAAATCCCCCATCAGATCTGCTATCCTCCAGTCTAATGCGATATTGTACGTTTCCTTTTCTCGATCCTGGTCCTATCATCATCCATGAACGTTCTTCGTACAGCACAACCCCTAAGACTGCAGCCGAGCTCCGCCCCCAATATGAAGCACTCTGCCGCATCCTCAACCTCGATCCTGCATCGCTAACGACCCTCACGATCCTGCGCGACCCATCCCTCGTCCCCGCCACCACGCTCCTCCACGTCATCGAGACCGACAAAGTCGGGGTCGAGAACGGGACATACCGAGGATGCCTCGACGGCACCTGGCTCCCCACCTCTCCCGACCCGATGACCTGGCAGCGCTCCGGCAACCTCGCCCGCAAGCTCCGCGAGAAAGGAATGACCAGCATCGCGATCGGGGACCTCTCTGAGGAGTGGTACCTCTACGCGATTGCGCACCCCGTCTGCGGACCGCGCGACGTCTTTCCAAACGTCCTGCGATACTACCCGCGCCCGATCGTGGAGCGCCTCGTGGCCAAGTACAGGACGCTCGCGGACAGCGCGGGTGTCGAGGAGGCGGAGAGACTGATGGGGGAGATCTTGAGTGATGGGCAGGTGCACGTGCCCGTGCGGATGTTCATGCGGGACTTTTACAGGGCCGATTTCCCGGTGTTTAGGTACGAGATCAGGTGGACGCCGGAGCAGGTGAGGCCAAAAGGTGAGACGAGGAGGGGGGGACGCGCTCGTGGAGGCTGATGCGTGTGCTTATATGTAGGGCTGGTCACCCACGGCACGGATCGTTGCTTCTGGGCACTCCGCACCCCGAGCTTGACTGCTTCGCAGAAACAGGTGGCCGTCGCCTGGCTGGACGCCATCGACAACGAGTTTGCGATTCTTGAACGCGAGGGGAGACCGACGCGGCCGCTCATTCAAGCGCTCACGTTGAGGGAAGATCAGACGATTGCATGGCAACACGACAAGAGGTGGGAACACCTTATGGATATCGCCACAGTCCTGCCTGGAGAAGATTCGCCTCCTTCACCGTGCACTTTGACGCTAGAAATCCTTCTAGCCTAAACTCAGGGGTCACGCGGGCAAGAGCGTCGAGAGTACTGCTATTAAGATAGCTACACTTTGGTAACATGTAGACGATCGAAAAGAACTCGAATACAAAAAAAGTTGAGCAGACGTATTCGAGAAAGTCCTTCCAAATGCAGCATTCCAGTATATGACATGGCTAAGTAGATATGCCTCTGGTGTCAAGCGACAGATGAAACATCAGACAAAGAAATGACAGGTTCTCAGTGCAAACGAGCGAGAGTGGGTAACGATGCGTGCAGTGCCGGTGCTGCTACAAGAGAGTGGTCTAGAACATTATAGTGAATGCAAACGCAGTAAGCCCAAACGCGAGCCCGGTCTGGAAGACGATGTTTGAAACGGAGAGCGACGCCACCGCACCATTCGTTCCTGGGGTAGAAACGGTGCTCGGTGTCGCTACGACAACGTCTGTGGTGACGGGGACGGCGGTCGAAGTAGATGCATTAGAGGGCGATGTAGGTGTGACCGATGGTGGAGAAGAAGAAGTAGAAGGGATGCTCAGAGTCCCGTTGGTGCCCGAAGTTGTAACCGAGGCCACAAGGGAAGCATTGACCAAGGAACCAATCCCCCACGGAATTTTCTGACCGTCAGGTTGGGTGGACTGGGAAGGGGCGACGATGTCATTGACAGAATCTGCGATGGTGAAACGCCCGGTCCAAGTCTTGTTCGTGGCAGCTGGCGACGAGAACTGAAAAAAATAAATTGGGGAATGAGGGGTAACCTGCCAGTTGGAACGACAAGTACGTAAGCATGACTGATAACCAGATAATCAGGATGACAACAGCGCCGTCACTGACCTGCGGGCACGGAAACGAGAAGCTATTCTGGCTGGGGCTGGTTCCGTCAACGGTCCCAACGGCTATATAGTCGACGCGTAGCATTCACAGCTGTCAGACGAAACATCGCAAGAAATAAACTTAACGTACTAGTCAAGAAAACCATGTTGAAGTTATCTCCCGTCATAAGGTCGATATTCATGGTCTTCCAAAGACCAGTCGGGTCGACATTCCAACCAGTCGTACAAGTTGACCCCTGTATGAGGACATCGCCTGGAGCGGGGCTGTTAGGGTCGGGGTCGGCACGAACGTAAATGGCGGTGGCAGCGAGAAGGATCAAAATTGGCGTGACGGCGGCGAACATTCTAGCCTTTCTTGTACGACAATAGCCCGGGTACCAGGATGTCTACCAAAAAGGTAACTTCAAGCGTCGATTGTTAGCCTATCATGGTTAGCGTAAAACGAGGACGTACTAGGCAAGGAACGGAGGCAAGGAATGACTGGAAGAATGAGTGGTCAGGAACTCCTGGTCGTTGCTGTTTGGCAGCTTTTAGAGGTGCTAAGCCAACCGAGTCGGATACAATTCAGACTGTCAGTCAGTTGAGTTGCTATCTCGTCCAGCTACGCACCTTTGACCATTCTGTTTCTGACGGGCACTACTAGTACCACCAGCTCTTGAGTAATTGACCTAATAGCATATAGGCCGTCTTCATCTCATGATGGACGTCTCTGGAATTTCTGAGTTCAATTTCCCACAAGATTGACCACAACGGCGTGACTATCGCTATACAAAGGGTACGGGGGAGCCTTTGGCTACTCTCAGTCAATGTGCTCGGCATTCCCACTGCACAACAATAGTGTCCGTGCACAAGTGGGATCTTACTAGGCTGTACTTATTGATGGTCCGTCGCTAAGTACTACCCAGTTGTCACCGGTCAGTGGATCAGCGGGACAGTGTTTCACATATCTGACGCCCCTGGATCATCTATGTTCTCATTCGTCATACGAATGTATCTACGAGGACGACGTGTCACAAACACGGAGTGTAAAGCAGACGCTGGAGGAAGCTTACTTCAGTGGCCAAGCGAGTCCATTCTACCAAAGCCCTCGCATATTCATCCCTTCCTTCATCTAAGGGTCTATCCTGCGTCCAAAGCATAAAGGACGTGAACGTCGATGAAGGCACTAATTGTCTCGTCGGAGGTGGTGGTTCATTATCTGCGTCTGGACAGCGATTGCCATCATCCCCTCCATTGCATTCATCCGCCGTGCCGTCTGCGGTCGCACATTTCAGCCGACGCGTCGCCACACGCGTTTTAGACATTGACCTGGTTTCACCTGCACTCTCTTGGACTTTTCCCTTTGAGTCTGATGCTGTTCGTAAGACAAGCCCACTATATCCACTCGGTATATCCACCGCTTGTCCATACATTTGCCTCCCCCGAAACGCAGCCACGAAACGTTCGGCATTTCTTGACGCGGCGGTCGATCTGGATGAGTTGCCAAGCGGTGTAGTATGCAAGGCTGGCTGCGTCTCCGAGTCTATCCCCATATCCATATCCATCATAGGTTGCGCGGCTGTCACTTGCTCCACCTGATTAACCACTTCTACAGATGATCTGGCCATTGACGATAACTGGTCCTCTCCACATTCGCTTTCGTGGGCCAAACTTCCGATGGACATGGTGGACACAGATGTGAGAGTGCTCTTCGTCTCGTTCAGTATTGAAGTCGACGACGAACTTGCCACTAGGGTGGCAGAACTTGAGGGTCGTAGAGAGAGTGCAGCCAACGAAGGGGGGGCAGGTCTGGGACGGAAGTAACGGGAGATGGGGGCAGGTCCTGTGTAAGATATGTGGAAAGGCATCAGAGATGGCGTGCAGGCCGGGAGAAGCTCTCCGTCAGTCATTGGCGCAATTTCGAGCGACATCGTCGTCGACAAGTGAAAAGACACGTTCGTCACGTGCACCGCGTACTTAGATTGCACAGCCACGGAGCTTCCCAGGAGTCGTCGTTGCACTCTCCAACGACGATCGATCGATCACTCGGAGCAGGTATGAGTTTTGTCGAAACTGTTGACACCGCCTACGCAATATATATGTCGATCTACCCGAGAGCGTATTTTTAATCGAAACCCAAAGCGCTCGACATACGACTCGCAATAATCTCATGTACCGCCGGAGTCAAATGCAGACTATCCCGCCAAATACCCCGACCAACTACATCCTTTGCATCCTCAGAAAAGCCTTGGGCACTTGGATTGTCAAGAACCTCAGAGAGAACCTTGTCGGAGGAAAATACTAGCATCGTAGACTGTATCCTGCTAGAAGCAAAATCAGAGGCAAGGCCCACTAGCGAATCGTTCCATTCCTCAATGCGACTTGCTAGATTCGTGGTCGTTCCTGCCGCTGAACAAACCATATGAGAACTAGGACTTGTAGTCACGTTCACATATAAGAACACTTACCCGCAGGAGATCGATCGGTTGGAGGAACATCCACGAGGATGAAATTACGTGCACTGGTACTGGTGTATAACTGATGTATGGCATCAAAAAGTACCTCGACCAAGGAAGATAAATCTTCCCCTGGAATCCCCCCGCAATCGTTGATACCAAGAAAGAAAACTTTCGAAAGAAATGCTTGATCAGGCACCTCCTGCAATGTTGCATGAACCCCTACCAAACGTAGCTTCTCCTGGCTCTATTGTCTCGGGGAATTGGTCGAAAAAGCGAGACAGCTGACCGTCGAGATCATATTCCACAGTTGCCCCGGGGAAAGCAAAGTTATTTACGATGACGGCAGGAGAACGCGTTGAAACCGAGGAAGCTAAGAAATCTACCTGAACCCAAGTTCAGAGCCCAGCACCACTATTGTCTGCTCGAATGCCTACCCAGGTCTTGTCGTCAACATCATATGGATCGCCACTCAGCCTGGAGCTGTACGAATCCCCACTATGAGCCACGTCAGTACCCGAGTCAGCGCAGTGAACTATGGGCCGAAACGCTGACTCAGGATTGTCACGTACAACACGAAAAAATTCTTCAGTGAGCTACGCCCACGCCAGTGTGTGCCTACTTGTGAGAATATGAGGTACGCTGGATAACCATTATTCAAAATATGTCAAAGGCGGGAAAGGATGCGAAACGATTCGCACGGGATTTGTCACTGGCAAGGGGTGAGTTGGCACCAGTAGTATCCTCGTGCTGGGATAATTGGAGGTCCTGGTTAGACATTGTAAGTTTGGCACACTCCGCGACTGTGGTCTTCTAAGCTGGCATTCAATATCTCCTGGAAGCTGGCAAGCAGTTGCGGCCAGCACCAACGAGTGCAGGTACTAGTTGATAGACGATGATCGAGCCGATATCGATATCTATCCACGTGAGGAGTTCTATTCCGGTCCGATCTCACTGTGTCGTGCGCACAGCCTCGAGTGCGACTGGCCCGAATAACTGCCAGCATGCACGCGGCGCATCTATGCTACAATTTCCGTTCGTACTCTACGATTATATTCTTTACTCTCACATACTTCATTTTTTCATTCGTCCTGTGTTCGCTAACCGAGTCCCCTCGTGATTCCTTTTTATCCCCTTTTTGATATATAATATACTGGCATTCGCATATAAGATCCCTCTCAATAGCGGCACACCTCAGTCAGTTGATTACGCACGACGACTGTATTCCTTACCTACCCAAGCTAATCCGTAGCTAGATCCTTGTCTCTCGATAGATAGGTGTCGTGCTTTCAATCTATCATTTTATCATGTCTACGCCCTGGCCAGTTTACAGTTAAACTTTGCATGGTACAAATGTGTGTATGCGTTTATGAAGAGTCCTTAGGCTGCTCGTGAATTACGGCTGCCCCGTGCATACTTGAAAGCGATATCTCGCCATTTGGCATGGTACCGAGATCTGTCGTAAATTCCAGTATGGACTCTGATGGCTCAGCTGCCATTTGCATGTTCAGAATCATTCGAGGGGTCTGTTCGTTTGACATGAGTCGTTGCGGTCCATGGTGCATAGAAAAATAAGGGTGGCTACATACCAGAATGGAGGGAACCACCGGCATCCATCTGCCATGGGTCATTATGAGATGGTAAAAATGGAATCCACGAAGACACTTACGGGATAAAGACATTGATTACGACTTGATTGAGCAGAAAATACAGGCAGGACATCGACACTATGCCTAGCCGAATCACAAATCATTGCGGTATCGCAGCGAAGGTGCACCACGCCTACCGATCACAGCGCCAAATACGAGTATCCCATCTCGAACTACGACGGTGATAAGCTTGCTGCGTCTAGCGACAGGCTGCAAGAGGACTTTTCCACGATAT
>JBBPJY010000201.1:0-28490 GCA_038088975.1 Xerocomus cyaneibrunnescens
CAATGAAGATGGGGACAGGAGGGAAAGAGGGACAATGAGGAGAAGGGAATGTAGTTGGATTTAGTTGATATTCATACTAAGGGATAGTACAGGACATATGGAGGTTTATATACAGAGAATGTAAGGTGAAACATCATAGGCAAGGAGATGAAACATATAAGTATCAAAGGGAAAGGTGCACATGGTGCAATCAGAAAGCAGTATAATGTATGGAAGTGATACAATGGCAACTGACTCTGCATGGCACCTGTCAAACATGAGGGATGACAAGTCCTGACACACCTGGAATAATATAGGAGTGCTCCAATGACTAGTGACGGAACTCTGAGATGTGGGGTGGAGGAGCAGACAAGAATATGGATGTAGTAAGGGCGGAGATGGCCAGAGATGGTTTGAAGGGGGCAATGTAGGGGTTGGAGGATGGATATGATAGTGCCCCTCTGTTAAGGCTGAGCCCTCAAGGCACTGGTAAGTGGTAAGTCTGGTCCAGAGCCAATCTGAGGAGGTGGTCAAGCCCCTGTGGAGAGGGTGGACCAGGCAAATAGGGTGGGGTCACTTACCAGGTGGAGTCCAAATTTTGCCACATCAGAGTACAAGGAGGATAACCATTGTCAGAGTTACAACCACAACTCAAACCACAACCACCACCACCATGTTCAGCAACAGCAACAGCAGCAGGTTTCCAAGCCCAGTTCCGACCATTGAGGAGCAAGAGGCCCGACTCCAGGCCCAGCTACAGCAACTGAAGCAACAGCAGGAGCAAGAGCAGGTGACAAGGGCACGAAGTGAGGCCAAGGAGCAACAGGGCTGGGAGTGGAAGGAGTGAGCAAGGGTGGAGGCAGAGTGGGTGTGGAAAGTGGAGGAGGTGCATCAGCAGTATGAGAGGAAGGCCAAGGGCAAAAAGAAGGTGTGCAACAATAGTTGTGGCATATGGCAATGACACTAACAATGTGACTGGCACAGGCCAGGGCAAGGTCCTCTGAGTTGAAGGAGAGCGAGTGTGCATGGGAGATGATGGGGCAGAAGTGAAAGGAGTGGGAGGCAGACCCCTGCAACTGGTGTGCAGCATGGGAGGAGGAATGCATGCCACCACCCCTGGGCATGAAGGGCACCATGTGTGTAGGGTGTGCACAGGCACATGTGCCATGCAAGCAGGGCAATAAGAAGGGGGCCCAGGGTGGCAGGGAGTGGAAAAAGAGACAGGTGTGCTTCATCATAGAGATCCTGAGAGCAAGGGCATCACAAGGGCTGGGAACAGTGGAGGGCAAGCAGCTCTGGGTCCTTTGCCAGATTGTGGAGGCAGTTGAGCAGATCACCAGTGCCCTGCAAGAGAAGAGGAGGAAAAAGGAGGGGAAAAGAGAAGAGAGAGAAGTACAAACAGAGGGGAAAATAGTAGTAGCAGTAGGGGTACAGGCAGAGGAGACAAAGGAGACAGAGACAGAGATGGAGGAAGATGAATTGGAGGACAGAGATGGAGAAATGGACAAGTAGGTAGTAGTACATAGAGTTTCTGTTTTTTTTTTTTTTTTTTTTTGTTTTGTTTTTTGTCTTTTTTCTTTTAATATAGTAAGAGATTTTTGGAGATTGAGAAAAGACAAGAGTGAAAAAAATCAGAAATCAAACAGAGTAAGGAAATAAGGAGAGGAGTGACTGGAGATGACTTCCTACAGAGCAGGTAGCAGTCCAGGTTTCTCAGGGTACCTCTGGTGAAAGTCCAAGATGAGTTCCATCGCATTTCCCAACTTCGTGGCTAGGAGCCAGGAGGTCTCTTCATCAGTTCCCTCATAACCGAGCCAACACACCAGGTATAGGAGTTGGCAGTGATGTCTTCTCTGATCAATCTTGGAGTCAAGGACTCCCACAATCTCATACTCTGGCTCTCCATCCACCTTGATCAGAGGAGGTGAAGGCTGGTCACAGTTTGGTATAGTATTCAGAGTAAAAGGTTCTAACTGGGAGACATGAAAAACAGGGTGAACAGAGTAGAGAGAATCAGGGAGATGTAATGTAAATGAATGTGTACCTGGTTGGGCAATAATTGGGAAAGGTCCCAGATTTTTCTTGGAAAGCTTTTTAGAAGGTCTAGTAGAGTGGAAGTATTTTGCCCTTACATATACCAGATCTCTGACTCAGAAGTCCAGAGCTGGGCTATGCTTGACATCAGCTGGTCCTTGATAGCAGCACTGCACTGCAAGCATCTCTGATCAGAGGAACTCGTATAACTGTTCAAGGTCAGCGATGTAAGTGGATGCTGAGGAGGAGGTTAGAGAACAATCGGAATAAACAGAGAAGTTCAGGTGATAACCCTTGTTCACAAAGAATGGTGATACTCTGATAGTAGCACTCAGAGCATTGTTGTAGGCAAACTCTGCCAGAGGCAGGAGATCTGACCAGTTGTCCTGTTGATAATTACAGTAAATCCAAAGGTACTGCTCTAGCATTTGGTCAGCACATTCTGTTTGTCCATTGCCTTCCAAATAATAACTGGAGGTGAAGTGGAGGCACATATCTAGTGCTTTACCTAGGGATCTGAAGAAGTGAGATACAAACTTGGAGCCCCGGTCAGAGGTGATATGGGAGGGAACTCCATGCTTGGAGAAGACATTGATAAAAAATAATTGAGCAAGGTCAGCAGAGGAAACAGTATCATGAGTGGGAATGAAAATGGCTTGTTTTGACAACCTGTCAATTACCACAAGTATAGCAGTAAAGCCCTCTGAAGCTGGGAGATGCTCGATGAAATCCATGGAGATGGAGTTCCATGGCTTCTCTGGGATAGGGAGCTGTTTGAGGAGGCCATATGGGCAATGCCTAGGGGTTTTAGCATGAGCACAGGTTGTACAAGAACTAACATAATCTTTTATGAAGGTCCAGATGCCCGGCCAGGTATACTCTCAACAGATAAGTTCCAGAGTATGGTTCTGACCAAAGTGGCCCACAGTAGGGTGATCATAGAAGGTTCAGAGGATCCAGAGTCAGAGGTCACCTTGTTTTGTGACATAGATACAGCTATCATGGAGGAGAAAATCTTTTGGAGAGACAGTCCAGTGAGGGTCATTGGTAGGTAGAGCAGAAAGGAGAGAAGATGCAACAGGATCGTTGGAAAGAGAGGAGAGGATGTCAGAATGGAGCTGCTCAATGTCAAGGAGGAATGAGGCCTGGAGAACTGGAGCTGCGAGATGAGTAGCTCAGAGGGATGCAGCAAGTTGATCCTGTGTAAAAATGGGTCTGTTATTGTCAGGATTAACATGAGCATAGTCCTTGTCTCCTTCTTTAGGGTAGACATCCCAACATCTAGTCAGTGCATCGGGTTTCAGTCTGAGCTTGCCTGGGCAATACTGTATCACTAGATTGAATTGGCAAAGGTATTCCAACCAGCAGGCTTGCTGGTGGATAAGCATTTTGGTAGAGGTGAAGTATTCAAGATTCTTGTGGTCCATGAAAACAGAGATTGGAGTTCTGGAGCCTTCAAGGTAATGTTGCCACTGATTAAAGGCTTCAAAAATGGCTAGGAGTTCCTTATCATGAGTATCATAATTCAGTTCTGCATTACGGAGAGAACAAGAATAAAATGCTATAGGGTGTAAGTCATTATCTGGAGTAGAAATAGAAAGGATTCCTGCAATAGCATAGTCAGAAGTGTCAGTTTCCACAATCATTGGAGTATCTGGAATCCAGTGAACTAGCACCGGAGCAGATGTGAAGGCAGCCTTAAGGCCCTGGAAGGCCTTCCGGCAGTCCTCAGAGAAGTTTCAAGGGGTACCTTTACAAGTAAGATGGATTAGTGGAACAACAATATTAGCATAGTTGTGAATGAAGCGATGGTAGAAATTGGCAAAACTGAGGAAGAACTGAACATCCTTGACCTTCCTAGGCTCAGGCTAGCTTTGATTTTGTCCTCAGCCATAGCAAGACTGGAGGGAGTGAGCATATATCCAAGGTACTCAACAGAGTCAAAGTGCCACTCACACTTCTTTGGCTTTAGGTATAATCCATTAGCTCAGAGTTGTTGGAGTACTTCCTGGACATGCTTCCAGTGGGAGGCAAGGTCTTGGAAGTAAATCAGGATGTTGTCTAGGTAAACCACAATGGAGACATCTAGCATATCAGCAAAAATACTATTGATGAACCTTTGAAAGGCTGCTGGAGCATTAGCAAGTCTGAATGGCATAACCAACCATTCAAATAATCCATAGCATGTCTGGAATGTAGTTTTCCACTCGTCACCTTCAGCAATGTGGACCAGGTGGTACACATGCTGGAGATTGAGCTTAGTGTAGACCTTCACTCCACTCGGAGCATCAAGGAGATCAGCAGTGTGTGGAAAGGAATAGTGGTCTTTCTTGATGATAGCATTGAGGCCATGGAAGTTGACTCAGAGATGGAGGGATCCATCCTTCTTTTTGACAAAGAGCATCAGAGCAGCATGGGGCAAGCTGGAGGCTTGAATAAAGCCGATGTTCAGGTGCTCATCAATAAAGTCACAGAGGATTTGTTGTTTGGTAGGGGAGAGAGAGTAGAGCTTTCCAATCGGAGGAGAGGTGCCTTCCTCCAGTTCGATCTTGAGGTTGAAAAGATGATGAGATGATAGGGTATCTGCCTTTTTTTTGCTAAAGACGTCTGCAAAATCATGGTACTCTGGAGAAACTCCAGAGAGATCTATGGGTTCCTCAGAGATATCAGAGATGAAGGCAGAGCATGCCTTGGCATCCTCAGGATTCTGGAGTTTCATGGCAAATTGGACTGAGCCTTCCATCTTGCATGCTCATGCAAATGCAGCAGCATTGATGAAAGAGATGGAAGGGCATCAGAGTCCAGGAGCAGTAGGTGATTCTGGAGTGCACTCTGGGGTCAGAGGAGAGGTGGAAGGAGTAACAGAAGGAGTGGAAGAAGGCCCTAGAGGCATGGAGGATGATGTCAGGCTTGGCATTCTGTCTGCAGGAGTCTGGAACAAAATGCTGCTTGTGACCCAGTCAATCAATGGATTGTAGCAGGTGAGCCAGCTGTGTCCTAGAACTAGTGAGCATGAGGAATCCAAGGAGGTGACAAAAAATGTCTCAGAGGTGGTCTTGCCTAACAGAAAGGAGACAGTCAGTTCTACAGAGGGGTTAATAGAGGATGAAAAGGAGCCATCAAAGAGACAGTGAAATTGGAGGTATGGAGTTTGTCAGTATTTTGTATTTGTTAGTGAAAGAGAAGTCAATGAAACAGTGGGTAGAACTGGAGTCAATAAGAACAGAAATGGAGAACAGAGAGAGATCAGGAATAGAAACAAAAGGTCAAAGAGAGTTCAGATTAGAAAGAGCAGACACATTGAGATGAAGCTCCTTGAGAGCACAGTCAGGTTCAATGTGACTCCTAGCCTATGCGAAGTCAGAGGAGTCACTCTCTATTTTTTTGCCTTGGAGAAGGTGGAGCTGGAGGCTGTCACTGCAGGAGTTGCAGCAGCAGAGCGGGCCTTTGCAGCTTTAGAGGTGGATTTCTGGCAGTCCTTAGTGAAGTGACCTGGCAATCCACAGAAAAGACAAAGGTTATTCTTAATCCAGCACTGGTGCCCCTCTGGGAGGAGCTTGCCATCCTTGCCAAGTTTAGAAGAAATAGATGGGTCCTTAGGAGGCCCATTACCTTTGTTGTTCTTTCTGGAGGAACTGGAGTTCAGAAAACTGTTGCTATTGCCTTTGGACTTGTCATCCTTTGGTTTAGCAGATGTCAATGAAGTGGATGAGTTTGAGAGTTTGGGGTTTCTGGAGCTGGAACTGGAGTTCTTGGTAGCATGGGTGATCTCTTTCTTGTGCTCCCAGTGTCAGTGATTGATTTGCTGGGCAAGGGTTTGGAGATTGTGGACGTTGTTGGGCTTACCCTGGCACAACAACTCATCCTTGATTCAGTCTGGGAGGCTGTTGTAGAAACTCCAGTGGAGAGCACTAGGGCCCCAGCCTCAGACCTGTAATGCAAGGCAGTTCCATTTGACAATATACCTAGAAATTTGCTGTGAGTCTTGCATTTGCAGTCACTCGAGTTGAGCTTCTGTGTCAGCTACAGGATCATGAGGCCCAAAATTGGATAGTAATTTGAATAAGAAAGTTTTCCAATTGTCCATCCATAGCGGATGTTTCTCTGGAGGTTCATCTCTGAGAAGGTCCAGCTCGAAGTACTCTAGGGCTATGCCTTTAAGATAAGATTGGGCAAATGTTACCTTGGTCCAGTTCATTTTGAAGGACTTTGGATTTGCTTGGAAATTGAGTTCACATTGGACTATGAATGGATGGAGTTTTTTGGAGTCAAATCCATCAAACAGATCAGGTTCTCAGACTTTGGTTTTCCAGGTTTCAGAGCTCTTCTTGCTTTGCAATACCTGCCTGGTCATGTCTCAGATCGCTCCAGCTAGCTGGGTGAATGGTTCAAATGCAAGCAGAACATTGTTTGACTGCTTGAAGTCATCACAACTGAAGGGGTCATCATTGGGGTCAGGGTCTTGCTCGTTGGAGCTGGAGAATGAATCTCCATCATCTCCAGGATCCTGTGGTGGAGGGCCACTGGGTCTGTAGCCCTTGCACTTGTTGTTGCCCTTGGGTAGCTTTCTAAAGTGGGGTCCAACCAGGAACTCTGAGCAGTCTGGTAGGGGGGTCAATGAAGACAGAGTGCCCCAATGAGGGTGGTATCCTGAGATGGAGTTGCCAGGCCTGGCAGACAGGCTGACAAACTTGCCTGGAATTGTGTGGGAACTACCGAAGGTGTTCTGCAAGGCACTATCACGAAGGGTAAATGATTGGGAAGTCATAAGGACAAACCTATATAAGCTTCAGTATGAATATACTGTCAAATCAATGAGTTGGGCTATCAAATCTCTGGGATCTCCATGCCAACTCCAGTTGGAGGAGGACAGCAAGTACTGAGGTGGAAGGGGTTAGTGACAGGGGTGGACTGGAGGTCTGACAGAGGAAGTGGAGAAGGAGAACTTAGTGAGGACATCAGCATAGGACTTATAGGTCATGCCCTTGTATAGGTCCAGGTCCTTGTATTTCAGAGAGGGGAACAGGAGGGAAAGAGGGATAATGATGAGGAGGGAATGTAGTTGGATTTAGTCAATATTCATACTGAGGAATAGTACAGGACATATGGAGGTTTATATACAGAGAATGTAAGGTGAAACATCATAGGCAAGGAGATGAAACATATAAGTGTCAAAGGGAAAGGTGCACACGGTGCAATCAGAAAGCAGTATAATGTATGAAAGTGATACAATGGCAACTGACTCTGCATGGCACCTGTCAAACATGAGGGATGACAAGTCCTGACACACCTGGAATGATATAGGGGTGCTCTGATGACTAGTGACAGAACTCTGAGACATGGGGTGGAGGAGTGGACAAGGATACAGATGTAGTGAGGGTGGAGATGGCTGGAGATGGTTTGGAGGGGGCAACATAGGGGTCAGAGGATGGATATGACAATGTGTAGTATGCCAAAAAAGATGTATTTCATAGTAGTATAAGATTGAAGTTACTTAAAAGATATGTACAAAGTACATCAATATTCTATAGTAAAATAAGTAGGATTGGACATTAGTCTAAAATTCTAATAAAGTGTAGTAGTTGATTTCCTAAGCATGACTTTGGAAAAGTACCATAACACTGAAAAGGGAATTGTCAAATTGCTAATGTATCTATAGATGTCCTCGAGGTGAGATTGACCAGTTCAATCTCCGAATCAATCCCGGAAGACGATGCCGGACTTTTCACCAGTAAACAAATAAAAACAAACACTGCTAGTTACTGAACAGCGACTGAACAGTGTTGCTAAATGGGCTCTTAGGCGGAGGTCCAAACCACGATCGCACCGGGTTCTGGTACTGGAAGAACCCAGGCCCGTTCGCAAACTACCATGGGCTCACTGGCTCCAAGGGCCATTTTCTCGGTGTCGCCACACAAGCCATGTTCGCGTACGTCGACACTGAGGCAGTAGCAGTTCGTTGTCTTATCAAGCTTGTTTTTGCCCTGGCTGACCCATCACTAGGTGGCGGCTGCTGAAGCAGGGAATCCTCGCCGAAACATTCCAAAGGCAATCAGGAGGGTTTACTTCCGTATCTTAGTATTCCACGTCGGAGGGGTATTCGTTATCGGTTTACTCATCCCTTCCGACGATCCGTTACTCAACCTCAATTCCAAAAACGCCTCTGCCTCTCCGTTTGTCATTGCTTTCAACGCAGCCGGTATCAAGGTTTTGCCCTCGGTAAATTAGAGATAAAGGCATCCTAGTCGCGTACCAGACACTGACACTTCTCATAGATTATCAACGGTGCCATTTTAACCTCGGCCTGGTCTGCTGGCTCAAGTGATCTCTACCTTGCATCACGTAGTTTATGTATGTGGAACATCTTCTCAATGATTGCATTCACAACTAACACACCGTCTAACAGACGGCCTTGCTGTTTCTGGTAGTGCTCCCAAGATCTTTAGTCGCACAATGCGTTCTGGGTTGCCTCATGTCGCTGTCGGAGTCTGCTCTTGTTTTGCATTCCTGGCCTACTTGACGGTTACGAACGGTTCTGGCGTAGTTTTTTCCTGGTTCTCCGGATTCCCCTCAACCTCCGGTCTAGTCACCTGGTCCGGTATTGGAGTGACATACCTCAGGTTCTACTCGGGCATGAAGCCACAAGGAATTAACCGGCAAAAGCTCCCGTTTGCCTCCAGAATGCAGCCGTTCGCGGGATGGTGGTGCGTCTGTGGATCCGCAATCATCCTCTTCATGCGTATCCCTCATTCTCGATGGTACTGACTGGCCTTCACTGCCGGCCATTTTCGCTGGGCATCGCTGCTACGAATATGTCCAGTTCAGCGCTTGGAACGTGTTCCTCAAGGGTAACTGGTCCACCATCACGTTTGTGACCGACTACTTCCCTATTATATTATTTCCCATTCTCTACATCGCCGCCAAGCTCGTCATGGGCGTGCACCCCGTCAGCGCAGACGAGATGGACTTTGAGACCAACGTAGCCGAATTCGATGCGATGACGTGCGTACTGCTTTGTGGTCTTCAGCGGCTCGCGTGCACGGGATACTGATGCATGCGACAGATACGATGATCCCCCGCCGAGACATTTCTTGGAGGCGTTTTGGATGTGGCTTGTACGTACCTACGTCGTGTCTCCGTGTCGTGCGCGTTCAACTCATCTTCGTCATTTATCTAGATGTAATTCGTATACCCGTTTGCATTCATGTATAATACATGTGCGTCGGACGATTATTGGTTATTTAAATCTGTACTATCTACTTTTATGTTGTACTCCGAACATAAGCCATCGAGCAAGTTCGTAATAGTCGTTATACCCCTGACACTACGGGTCAATGTACTTGCTAACTTCTGACACGGCTAGAGTTCCTTTTGGCAGGGAATCTGGACAGTTTAGCATGCTCGCTCAGTTGACTGATTTAACAGTGATTTAAAGCTTGAGTTTCGAATTCAGTAAAGCCATTGAGCTGCTGCGTCTACTACATCCGCCTCGCAGAGGAACGCTTCACCAATCACCGTCGTTGGCACTTTTGAACAACCACGGAGAAACCACGGAGAGTCGGGGACCGGTGCTTGCGCCGCTACGATTTGAGTGCTTTGGATGCTAGAGTTGAATAGCTGAATACACGGGAGGTTGAGAATACCCAGAGAAAGAGAAGTACGGGAATGAAAACGGAGATCGCCAGACTCCAGTATACATAATGATCGCAGAGAATAGCTATGGAGTGTATGGACCCAAGGGAGAAAACTCGTAACACCATATCACGGCATGTCTACAGATGTGGTATAAGAGATGTCCAACAAACGTTGTCGTACACGCCAGCAGGAAGAGAACGCAAGCTGAGAAACATGAGGGCTAAGATGATCAAACGGAAACAGCCATAGATAAATACGACAATGAACCAGAACATCGCTAAACTGATAGAGCCACGACGTGTCGAGCCATTTTCATCGGCGACGAGATACATGTATACCACAGCAGCTAGACCAAGGCCTGGCATGATTAGCATCATGAAGGAGGCGATACACCAGAGCATTTGCTCGGCGTACGTTGGAAAGAAGAAGTTCCACGCGATGCAGTGAACACCTCCAAACACCATCCCAGCCAGACATCCGATGGTTGCTACGAGGACGATTTGTTCCAACGTCCCTTTGTTTACGATATGCGAATAGCCACAAAAGGAGGGGACCCGATGTGCTTCGACGTCTAGGTCCGAAACGCATTCGATACCGCTAAGATTTAGGAATGGCCAGCATACATCAATGAAGCGATGTGCGGACCAGCTCATCCTGAAACCGAATTGATCCGCAGACTCAGTGATACTTTGGGGTGTGCTAGGAAGGATTTGGTCAAACTTTGTACCATCGAAGGAGCTCTAGATGTACCTGTATCGTATCTGGGGGATATCATATGGCCCCTTCCAGTAAACAGAAACAGGGCACCGTACGTCCTTTGGCTTGCACCACCAGAACCCATAGGTGAGCCAACTGAGGATGGATATGGCCAAGGTATCTATCTCCAGCTGCGTCGTAGGGAGCCGTCCGAATGCTCGGGCTGCGAGATGGACGACAAACCACCCCAGTTGCAAGATGGCAACCGCCTTCGATAGCCAGTCCCCTTTACTCCTATCATCGATTTCTTTCTCGGATATCATGGTAATTTGAATGAAGTCTTCTTTGAGGAACTCAAGGAGTTCATCAGGAGTAAGAGGATGGTATGCTTCATGAGGTAAAGCAGGATTTCTGTCGATGTACAGCATGAATCCACCCATCCACGCAAAGAATGAATGCTTCAGCGTCCAGTTGTAATACCCTTGTAGTGACACCAATGAAATCGAGGACGAGTCGAGCCTTTTGTGAGCATGGAAAGATCTTTTGCGAAACTCTGTCCTTATCGAGGAATACAGTGACACTAGTTCTTCGGACCACTGGGAAGGATCATTAGAAAACGAATTGAGAACAAATTAGAACTTACGCTTCTGTTCGTCTCAGTGATTGGGACTCCGACTTCGTCCGCTTCATATGGAGCTTTGCTGCTAGCAAGGCGAGGATCGCAGCCTGGCTTCACACGGACCTCGAGGTCACCGTCCCGAATTGCCTTCTGAAATCGCTTTTGTACCGTACGGGCATCGAAGAACTGGCGGATGGCCCACATGATAACGATTTCAGGGGAGCATAAAACCAGAATCATGATACCTAGGCGGCGGATCGCGACAACAACCGAGCTTTCCACTAAACCCGGTATATTGGGGTATATTGCGGTTCACGTGCACGTAAAAAGCGTTGCAGCGCAGCTTGCGATGATACCCCATAGCGTCCTCGTGCCCATGCATGACGAGGGGAAGACATAGTCGTGAATGATGGTATTATTTCGAACAATGGCATAAGAAAACGGAACGAGCGAGAGATTGGAGAGGAAGAGACTCATCGTACTCGTAGATGCCTGTGAGGGTTCAACCAGCAGGAGGATGGCATTTATCCATCTCTCTGAACCACACGCGACGAGGGCGTGCCCAATTCACTCCACTGTTGAAGACAAGTAAGCTCGGGCAGAAAATGGAAGTTCATTAACTACCATCGTCGAAGACGGAACCTCGTATTCTAGAATCATTGAATACAGTTAATTACCACGACCAGTAACACAGCAAGGGACTATCGGCTTTATCACCCGCTGTCGACATACCACACGGCAGAAAAGTTTATATGGTCGATTGGTGCTCCTACCTGTTCGATCTAGTGTCGGTCCCTGGCCACTATTAAATAAGTGAGATGTGGGAAAGATCGAGTTGGCGATGAACGATCCAATCTGAGCTGAGAATATCCAAATGGTAGATGACCGTATGCAGTGAAATTTGAAATGACATTCCTGGCGGAGCAGCAGCTTTGCGCCCGCCTTTTCGAGAGGAAGTGTATGTACGTGACATTCTATCAGCGAATTAACACCACTCTTCAGTGATCCCACAATTTGCTGAAATGCTATGTGATTTTCGTTTGCTGGGGTCGCGATTTTTCAACCCTGCTAAGTCTCGTGCATACAGAAAAATTCGAGGGATGAACGACAAGACGAATAACTCTCGGGCTATGTGTGTATGCATCCACGATGGTTAGAACTCGGAATGCAGCCGAAAAGTTGTACATGAAATCAGAGCAGAGCACACGTAGAGGAACCAAGAAACAAGTAAGCAACTCCGGAAGTCAGTACGTCAGTGGCGAATCACACCTCCAACATGTCAAGCACTCACACAGACGTGACAGACGTTTTCACAATAACACGCTGGTGTACGAACAAGCAGTATAGCAAAAGGAACATACCGTGGAGCGTTCAAGACGAGGTGAGAAATGCACCATGGTGAAGAGAAGGTAAAAGTCACTTCAGCTGGTGAGCCGTGTCAACTGCACAGCCTCACAGGCGTGATGGACAAGTCGGGTAGCAATACCGTAAGAGACGCCTGAGGGTCATCTTCTCCAGTTCCTCGCTTGTGTTGTCATGTGAATGAAGGATAGAAGTATTGGGCATGCACTTTTGAACGAGGCACCTCATCAAGGTCATTCGACGCTGAACGCTGAGCTGCTTAAGTAATGCGGCACTGATCGCCCTCGCCAAAGCCTTCTTCGGACAATGCTGTCGACGCGGACGCTGGCTCGTCCCCACCGTTCACCTCCACGCCTACGCTCATGCCGATGCCGGGACCATGACCCTGCGCCTCTGGCCATATACTCACAGCACCCGGTAACCCTGGTCCCGACGGCTCCCTCGCCAATGAGCCTAAGAGCGCAGACAAACCCGAGAGACCAGCATGGACGACAGTCCCCAGTGGTGGTGGAGGCACCCATGAACAACACCTCCCCTTAAAGCATTCTACATCAGTGGTGTGTTCATTATGAGTCTGCTCGTCCCTTCCAACAACTCAGCACTCGACCTCAACTCCAAATTCGCCTCTGTATCGCGGCTTGTCGTTGTCCAGTTCAACGAGGCAGGTATCAAGGTCTTGCCCTCGGTACCATAGGATCGGAACAACTAGTCTCAGATGCTGACACTTCTTGTAGGTCACCAATTTCTGCTTGCTCTTCTGGCTTACGTGGCCTCTATCTCGCATCACGTTACTCACGTAGTTTATGTATGTGGAATATCCTCGTTCATAACTGACACAGACGATCTATCCAGGTCGCCAAGATACGAACTACAGATTGGGACGGGACACGGAAAAGATAGTAGAATGTGAAGGCTCTCTAGCACTGAAGGTGAGATCGGGTCAGCAGAATCTCAGGATGCATACGATATCCGTTGGGTGAGTGGGAAGGTAGCCCTGTAGTGGCCCGACGACCGTGTTGATTAGCCTGGGTGAAATGAAGTCGGTGGGATCCAAGGAGCAATGTCTCAAGTGAGAGACAAAAGGGGAAAACCTGACCCTTGGAATCTGCGAGGGATCCAAGATGTGTAAATGAGTCCGACAAAGAGAGAGTGCAAGCTGGACCCGAGCATGAAAGGGGCCACAACCGGAAGTGCAGCTCACAGTTTGGATGGCGAAGTGGCCACTAAAACCAATCGGATTAGCCTGCGTGCCTGTGTGGTCGAGCTCAATCACTTCATCAGAGTTAAAGGTCAGTAATCTACTTTCAGAGACAACGTTTCAAGGACTCTTCTGGAGACAACAAGCGTGCTCTTTTTCCCCCATAAACGATGTGTGGTAAGGAGTACAGGCTGAAGTGCTTTTCAAGCCCATGCGTCAAAGGTGTCACCGGTATTGACAAAACAAATGTTGGGTGGAAGCCCGCTGTGGGTAGCGGCGGGAATCAGGCAGGAAAGAACTGGACCACGATCCATATGGGCGACCACGAGGTAGAACCACAAGACGAACTCTACGAGGTACTATCGTGAGACCGGTGTTGCAAAATGCGCACACCACTGGCGAACACGTCGTCATTTGTCATCCATACATAAATAAAAAAAACTACATAGAGTCATAGAGGCTCATGTAAAAAATGGGTTACAATGAAAAAAAGCACTTGAAACAACAAATTGATGTTGCCAGCATGATGCCGGCTCAGCAGGTGTGATTGACAGGGAGTTGCAAAATTTCCCATCCGCGTGTGAGATGGGTGTCACACTGTGACACAGTACCAAATCAATCTCCGATGTGCCGAAGTACTTGATGAACCTTCGACTGCGAGTCTGCACCACAACTTGGTCCTGAATTCGCTTGTTGAAGTAGATTGGATGGGTGATATCAAATGGAGTACTATGGAGCAAGTAGGGTATCTAAACTCTACTGATGGTAGGAATATGGAGGGTATGGATAAGGTGATGTACTCGAAGATGCATATGTACTTGGATCGGAATTAGAGTCGAAGGATTGAATACGAGTGATGTTGTGATTTGATGTTTGCACATCTTATGTCCAACCCTGTGATGCCAGGATTATCTGGACTGTACAATGAAAAGCACCGTACTGGAGTGCTTCTATATAATTCAAAATAGATGTCCCTCCACCTGCGAACAGCCGTTCCATATTTAAACCCCGCTCAGATCTGTCACACCTATGAAGATCGCGGTCGAGGGGACCGTAGCAACTTACATCTCATAGAAACCCTTGCAGAAAAATGGGTTAAAGAAGGGCTAGATTGTGGACTGTCTGTGTACATTTTTTCAATATTTTTTAGAGATGAATCTCGCCAGTTCCTGGCTGCTTTTCATCAGAAACAGGGGTGTCAATGCATAGATATGAAGCCGACAGGGACAGAACACCTTTTTTTCAGAAAATAAAAATACAAGGTTTTATAGAATGTTTACTACAAGCTATATCTATGAGTACGAGCCATTGCTTGCATTGTGTGTTGCAGTAGAATGCATTTTGCATCTCTAGGGCATTTTGCAACTCCGGTCTCACGATAGTATTACGGGCCCGAGCGAAGGTATCGTAATTTGCACACGTGACCTATATGCTAGTGAGCTTACATCAGGCTCGGGCTCTGGTCAATGATCGTCTGATCGACAACATGGACAAAGCGCTGATACGGGTCGATGATGAGGCGCTTCGTAAAGGGCGATTTTACACGAGACAAGGTCAAGGTGTTCGTCTGGTACTATGGACAATCAGTTACTGGCCTTTCAATTCTTGGTTCTGACTAGTGGGCGGGACAACATCACCAATCCCTAATTGAACCATTGACAGACGCATTCCACGTGAGTGTTTGTTTTAGCCCAAACAGCCTGGGGGGTACATTATCTACAGGCGTTTTTACCAAAAGATGGGGACTATACAGACGAAAAGATGTACGACGTGAGGAGAGGAGAGGTATATGAATAGGAGTTGTGGGTCTGAGTTATTAGGCATGACGGAAGCGGCCAGCTACAACTGCGCTACCTGCCTTGCGCTCTCGTGAGCAACTCTATTTTTATTCTTCCTGCCCTCCCAACCAATCCATTTCCCATCAACAACGTATCCTTCCTCCCCTTCCACACCCGCCAACAAGTCTGCAACACCCTCATAGAATTTTCCCGCATCGAAGGCATCTTTTCCACGGATGGAGGCACACATGTCCCTGAAACCTTATCACCGGGTCGAGTATCATGGTCTTAGCCGGAAGAAGAGACATCGAGAAGGAGAAGAGATCTACCTGCAAGGACGAAAAGATTACTTGCAAGCCCACCTGTCCAACCAACCAGACTGGAGTGGTTCACGTTGTGCAGCGTACCAAGATACGTGCCCCATTGTGCTGACTGTACGGATACCATGCCATCATTGGGTCCCTCTTCTTTTGCTATGATGGAGTGGGTATATCTATGAGGAATAGTAAGTCGTGTCAGCATCTTTTCACGGCGTTGATGAGCTAGACACACTTCCAAATATCTATTAATCCAGGGTTATATTCTGCTCCCCAGCTGAAGTACCTTACACCTTCCACGTCCGGTGTGTTGTCGTTGAACTCCTTTATTGCTTCCCTAGTGAGACATTCAAATGCCTTGCCATCGCCGCCACCATTTGGGAGATACTCGAGGAGAGCGAGGACTTCCGGAAGGTGAGTGGAGGTAAGAGAAAGGAAATAGGACGCAAAAGAAGAGCCACGATGTGGCGTGGAAATTGTGGTCAGGCTAAGGACGCGGAAGGTGCGTTCGGTAAGGTGGGTAATGAGATGACGACAGTCGATACCGCCCTGGTGCATGGTTCAGGTGACAAAAGTTTGGTGACAAAAGACTTACCATGCTATGTGCTATTAGGTGTACATCTCGACCGGGATATGTCTCTGAAAGCTTCTTTTCAAGGACCTTGGCGCGATCGACTGGTGAAGAAGTCGGGGGGACAGAAGTGATGACGACCTCGCAGCCTTTCGCCTCGAGAGCCTCCTTGATTCCCCGCCAATGAGAAATCCGCAGGGGTGCAATCGCCGGCCCGATTGTGATAGAATCAAAGCCCAGCAGACCATGGCAGAAGACGAGAGGAGCATGTGGCACGCGGACTAAAATCGGAGTCTGCCAGTCACTGAATGATATGCAGCAGCGACCACGTACGTTTGGAGGTCAGGAGTGAGGGGGATTGAGAATGAGGAGGGGTGGAAGAGACCGTGGCGGGAGATGATGGAGAGGGGAGTATTCTGATTTTGAGAGTCTCATAGAGTGCAGTTAGCATGGGTGAGGGAGAGTGTGACAGGGACAGGAACCAAGGTGAGTGCGAGTGGGGCCCAAGGGTACGGTTGAAAAATCAGCATTTTTACAAAGTGGTTTATAAATCCTGTTAATAACTTCTTAGTATTAGATCGACATTTTGGATGAAGTCGTGGGCTATTTGAAATCGTGAGGAAGTTGGGATGGGTAGACCATGTCACAAATGACATCTATCTAAAATCCAAGAATATAGGTTCCAGCACTGTACCACTTTATGCACCCGCGTGCGCATCATATCAGCGCCCTCGCTGCTTGAACACTCACCCCTTCATCGACCTTCCCACCTTCATCTCCGTCTGCTTTTGATTGACGCCTACCATCCCATAAGATACTTTGGGAGGTTTTAATTGTGGGAAGACCGTGGAATTTAAGCCCGAGTCTGGAAGAACCCTGAAATGCCTGTGGATACCTCATGTACCATGGTAGTAGATCATATTAAAAGGGGACATGACACCATGACCTCGGAATGGTATACCTATAATGCGACCTCCTCACTGCTGCCGCAACATTGCCAGCATGCGCGGACAAATTACAGTGATGCGAGCCTACTTATCGTGTTCATGACCACGTTTTGAGAGTGCGTATAGGATGTGGTTACCGTTTTCTCCGGCAAATCGTAACTAGCTGGCCTCGTCTTTCACATGAGTGTTTCACTGCCATCGTCGTCGGTCAATGGTCTTGAAAGGGCAACTCTGGACTAGCCTCCGACAGATAGTCATCGCATACGATAATTAGACAATATGTGATTGTGCCAAGTGACCTCTACTGAGATAAGCTCGCAGCACCGTCTGGTCCGGGTACAGCAGATTAGTGCCGTGGGATGGTGACATTTGAAGAGAATGAAAGTTATGGAACTCGAAGCAACAAGTGAAGCCTCACCATCAATTTACACAAGTGCCATGGATCCATTTATTCTCTCAGCGCTACGCCCTCAGATCCACCAGGAAAATGTGCACGCCCTCAACCAAGACTGCTGCAAATCTATACCATTTGAGACTTACAGTGCTTGTGCTCCGCAGCCAAGTACGTCAAGTGCGGACAACTTAGGCCGTGCACATTTTGCTGATAGGCTCTCCATAACTGATAATTGACCACCTCAGACTATCATGGGACTACTATAACTATCTTACCTTCCTCCACGACGAGCACGGCCACCTCTTCTATCGTAGATCCCTCACATCTCGAGTGGTGTCGCGTTCTTGTCGTATCCACTTGGGTAAGGGTCGTCAGGTGGGTGAGTCAAAAGACGAGACCCTGCTGGTGCCGCACCCGAACGTGCGAAGACCACACGTGTCATCGAGGAGATCTCCGGGTGGGCTTGGGTCGCCTTATGTATGCTGTCGACAATGGAAAAATCAGATTGGACCTTGGCATAAGACTCGGTGCAGCCACAACCGCCGCATGAGTCCATTCCATTTTGGGTATCAGGCTGGACTCTCAGGCTGACCTGACCCGGTGACCTCAAATTGAGCACATCCATGACATGCATTCACCAATCCCCAAGCAAATACACTTTATTTATGACATCGCACAACTTTGACAGGCAAAGTAGTTGCTATCCGTTCGACTGCCCTCGCATCACTAGTTTACTGGCCACATTGTTATGTTGCCATTGCCTTGCTATTTGTGCGTGGATTCAGTGGGCAGTGCAAAATAATTAATACAAGACAGATTCACATAGCGTGTCCTTGTCGAACTTGAACGAACACCTCACATTTGCACTTGTGTCTTCCACACAGGTTCTAACCGCATCAGCCGGTGACTCGACTTGTTGTCATCAGATGCCCAATTCTCTTCCGCACACAGCTGCCCTGAAGCTGGGTCCAATTGCTTTTGGCACACTCCTCAAGCATTACTTCGATCGTGTAAAGAAAGATAAGGCACAGGATGCCAATCTCTCATTCATTCAACTTTGACAAGACGAACTCGTTTACGATGAGAAATTCAATATAGCCAAGGCATGTTGCGTGACGCGCTCGTCTTCCAGACTGTTCTTAATGTGGTTACAGAGGTTCCTCAATGTTGCGACCCAGTGAGTGGCCAATATACCTCCCACAATTTCTCCCAACACCGCCATTCTATGGGCTATAGTCATTCAATTGAAGAGCTCCAAGCATTCGCTAATACCCGCACCCTATCACCTCCTTGGGTCCATGTCATACTGGTCACCGCGCCAATCTCATGTTGTGATGAGGCGGCGACGTTGCTCATTCAGGCACTCGGTGGTGAGGAGCACGCGCTTCTTCTTGTGGGTGGCACTAAATGGTGGCAAGTGGGTGGCGTTACTGAGTACTTCAGATTTCGGATATTTGGCTGCAATTCACGGTTCTGCAGAATTGCTGGACAATGGGTGACCGCCAGAAATGACTGGGAAGAAGCTAAGAAACGTCGTAAGGCATCTCAGAAGAAAGCAGGCAATAGCAGTTCCTCGCGGGATACAGTCGATCCTATTCCTTCCTCGATCTCAGAGCCTAGCAACGTTTGCAATGAAGATGCAAATGATTTGCGTTGTATATTATACGCACACGGAGGCGGCTATTACTTTGGAAGTCTCGATCAGGAGAGGTAGCTTATTTTGCGCCCTGCTCTAACTGTATGCTAAACACGCTTAACCGGTCAGATATTGTATTCAGCAACTCGCAAGAAAGATCAAAGGCCGAGTGTTTGGTAGGTATTCCATCGATTTATTTAGTTTGCTTTGCTTTGATAGTCATTTATTATATTCAGCCATCAACTACTGTCTGGCTCCGCAATATCCATTTCCTTGTGTTCTTCAGGACTTGGTTGCAGCATGTAGGTATCATTAGTAGCGTCTTTAGAAAGACTTACCTCCGACATTCCAGACCTTTATTTGACTAAGCCTCCTCCTGATGCACCGCATCAACCAGTGAAACCATCAAACATTGTGATCGCGGGAGGCTCTGCTGGAGGTGGTCTTACGCTTGATTTACACCAAGTGTTGCGCGATACCGGTCAGCCATTGCCCGGTGGTGGTGTCCTGATCTCACCATCGTGTGATCTAACATATTCGTTTCCAAGCATTCACACCAATACTGTCACCCTCCACAAGCCCGTGCTTTATGGCCCCCGCCGTCAGAGGACATGAAATGCAAAATTCATACTGGGCTTCGGCAGAAAGTTCGACAAATCGCTCATGTTACTGTCAGTAGGAACGAAGCCACCAAAATAGATGCACCGGAACTCGCCCATAATACCTGAACTCGCTCAAAGTTCACCTTCAGTGGTGACAACGGGAAATCTGTGTCAGGTAATACGCTTATATCTGTTAGGTATGCTGTTACATATGCACATTTATTCTGCGGCGCACTTTTTTTCCCACCGCGTTTTATTGGCTGCCGCGCTGCGCGCTTTTATTCTCGCCGCGCTTTTCTGGCTGCCGCGCTGCGCACTTTTATTCTCGCCGCGTTTCTGGCCTCCCGCACACCACACTTTCATTCCCACTACGTTTGTAGTACCATCTTAATTTATCACTTATAGACCTACTAAGTCCCTATGTACATGACAGTAATGATTTTTATCGTACCCGTACCCTCACGCAAACTGAGCTACCAGAGGGAAATAGTATCTACCAGGGTAGGAACGCAGAAGTGCCTTTTTCGCAATCAACCCCACCCTATCTATATTTTGGAACATGTTCCTCAATGGGGTGTATAACTCGGAGCTGTAGTCAGAGTTAGTTTCTTCTCAATTAGATGTCAGTCGACTGTGGTTGTCGAAGTCGTCTGAACGGAATGATTTACAGGCCTCATATTCGTTATCGTAGAAATCACGATGTTGGACTGGGGATGCATAGGGGGTATATGGGTCTCCTATTGAGTGAATGTCAATGCCAGCTACTGCCTCTGCATCACGGAGGTAGTTTTGCTTCCAGTAACCCCAAAGCACATTGGGTTTGCTCAACCTTCTCCTTCATCGAGCCATCCACAACGCCCACCTTTGCCATTGGCTTGACTGATGTTACCCAGGTGGAGGATGACTACAATGAGCTGGCACGTTTGGGCAATGTTTTGCTTGGACAGCCCAATGGACTTGAAAGCCATTTTGAGCTGTTCAAAGCAATTAGCATCGTCGTTGCAGATGGTTGTAGCGATTACCAATGTCGTGCGCTGGCTGAGATATCGATACTGAGTTTTGTCAGCGAGGTGAAGGTGATGACACTCTTCCAGTGATGCACTGGCCATCAGGTAGTAGAAAATGTGGAAGTTCTGCTCTCCAGATGGCACTGCCGCCACCTGGTTGCATTTGAGATAGTAGTCAAACGATTTGATACCACACAACTGCCCTTTGTCCGTGAATTGGAGTTCTGTATACTTCCCAAAGTGGGATGCACTGGGGTTGGAGAGTGCGTGAGCATTTCCGAAGGACTCAATGACAAACTCTGCGGCAGGCACCTGGCTCGTGAGCTCGGAGCCCTGTTTTCTGGGATTGGAAACAGACAGCTCCAGAAGGGTCTTGACAGTGAGGCAGCGACTTTTTGATTTTCCACTGCCAGTTTCACCACTATGAGAGAATTCAGTATTTGCAAGAGATGTGTAGAGTGAATAACACACCTAATGATGATGGACTAGTCCTGGGCAGTGCATCTCATGTGATAGTAGGTGTTATTTGGAAGTTGAAAGACATGTGGCAGGAGGAGGCCTTGTTTTCTGCCATGTTTCAATAGTCTGCAGTGTACTTGTGGAGGATGGGGTCAGTGTTGGAAGAGATGTACTTGTGTGAATGGACAGTGATGAGGGCAGAAGACTCAATGTTGGTGTAGATGGTGGCTGCCATGAGGTGCTCATGGAGACATACAGTTGAACTGCTGCTGAAGGGTTGATGGAGATACCAATGACACTAGGGATGCCAACTGCATATGCAGCATTAATGGGGTGTTGAGGGTACTGGAACAGTGATGTATGCTGTAGATGGGTTGGGGGGAATACAAGCTCACTTGAAAACAGGCTTTGTCACTCACATTCAGTAATCAAATCCTAGCTCACCTTATCTGCCTACTAGTAGTGCAGTCCTCTTGAGACAATGCTCACCATCCACATAGTTATTACACATTGCCCACTATTTATTTATGGACCTATCTATATCCTACCTTGACCATACTTGGGAGCAGGCAATATGATATACTGTTGATGACATTCAACTAGCTGCAATGAACATCTAAGCAAAGAACACATTATGATCGCATTGTAGTGTAGAGTGTGTATAGTTGCTGATCCTATTCTAGTGCACTAGTATCCTCATGTATGTGCATGTCATCTATCAGACTGTCAGAGACATGAGCAATGAATACTTCAGTGTGCTGAAAACCAGCACTGTGGTCAACAATCTGAAGCATGCACTCTCAACAGCCAGCACTCATCTGCCCAAACTTCATCTCTTTGAATCACTCAACAACATCAAAATATGGCTGCAGGTTGCTACCATCAAGTAAGAAGTGACCCATTCCATTCCACCAGGCTGCATGCCAGTTGTCTGCACACTCCCATGGGCTTTGGCAGTAAACTGCATGGATCATTATGGGTGGTTCCTCCATAGCAACAAGGCAGCAGTGTTCATCAAGAACAGCCTTGGCATAAACTAGGGCAATAAAAAGATTGTTACCCATCAGGTGCCAGTGGTTACTGTGGATGTCAAGTAGCAGCATCTCAATGAGCTGTTTGAAGCTCCATTGAAATGTCTTCTTGAGTTTGAACACACAGCTTAGCTGGATTAGCTCTGCTGGATGAAACTTGAACCAGTCCTCCCAGATGTGATTAACAATGAACTCCCACATTTGCTGACAATAATACTTGTCCACAAAATGAAGAAGGTCTTGGAGTTCTTGATGAGTATAGGGTGACTGACCCATGTGTGCGCTTTATAATCTGAGCAACAAACTTTATTCATGTTAGAGATGGACTTACTGGGCATAGATGTGGTTGAGAAACATGTCAAATGCCACTGTGTGTTCACCTTCCAGGACAATTGGCTGTGCATCATTTTGTTCCTCCCTAGCATTGTCTAGGTCAACACTAGAGGCAGTTGGGCTATCACAAACTGCAAATAAATCCTTGAAGAGGCCAGAGTGGAATGAAAGTATGTTACAATGTAGCTTGTATAGTATATCCTCAACTTGGCCAAATTCATTGTGGTTAGCATTGCAGACATTATTCAGAATATAAACTTACATGAAAGATATGTGTGCCTCTTGAATAGTAGTAGTTATTGTGGTGTTTAACCTGGAGAGGCTGCTCATCTGATAAAAGTGGTTTGGTGATCATAATGGCACGGGAGGTTGAAGGACACTGACTATGGAAGCATAATATCAAGTAAACACTGCTTGCCAGAACATTCCAAAACATGTGATCAGCTTGCTCTAACTGACACCAGCATCAATGTCAAGTAGCATACATGGCACAATGATTGCTGAAATATTACTGCTGCCTCCTCAGGCTATCAAACACTCACCCAATATCCTGGTTGCATACAATATTCTCAATGACATCTACCACCATTCAGTTAACCTGCTCAATCAGGAGGAGATAAATCCCCTCTGACTTGTGTTTCATCTAAAATCATCAAGGATGATGCCATTCTACTTGTTGAAGTGATTGAGAACTCAGGATTCAAGCCAAGGGAATGAATAGCACAGGTTGCAACATGCTTTGGCCAGCTTTTTTGTACACTCTCAAACTATCAAGATAACATACAACACCAGTGAGTTTTTTTTACTGACATTAGTCAATACCAGCAGCCAATTGATAATGCATTCTCAATTATAAAGCAGATCCTAATGTTACAATTCCTTAGCCTGTTAGCACCCTCCATTCTGGACAATGCAGTCATCCCAAGAAAATCATTGACCTCTTTGTTCTTTGTGAAGCAACTTCAAATTCCCAGCAAGTCAAGCTAACAGAGCTTGCCAACAGTCTGGGAGTGCACCGCAACACACTTCAGTTATACATGAAGCACCATGGCATTCAGCAGAAGTACTCATTCCTGAGTGACCCTGAACTTGGTCATCTCATTACTACATTCAAGGCCCAGCATCCAGAATTAGGCATATGCTATGTAATCAGCTTTCTATGAACTCAAAGTTATTGTATACAGTATCACCAGGTACTGCTTTCTATGTATTAGGTTGATCACATTGGTCAAGCACTGCACAATTGCAGGATTAAACAAAGACACAAATACTATGTCAAGTGACCAAATGCCCTTTGGCATATTGACAGTCATCACAAGTTGATCTGTTGAGGGATTGTAATTCATGGAATGATTGATGGATTTTGTCATATGGTATATCACAATCCATGCTCACTGACTTGTATTAATTCAGCATTGCATCAGATTACTGCACTTCAGGCAAATGATAATAACTGCTCAGAAACAGTTCTCAAGCTATTTGAGCAAGCCATCACTGAGTATGGAATGCCATCAAGGATAAGGGGGGATAGGGGTGGAAAGAACATCAATGTTGCAATGTACATGGTGATGAAGAAAGGTCCCTGCCATGCTTCTTTCATGTGGGGTTTATAAGTATTGGAATACTTACTAAACTAAAATTGCACTACTAACAATTATCAACTAGATCAACACACAATTCACACATTGAGCATGTGTGGGTTGAGGTCAGAACCCAATTTGCCCAGCACTGGTGGGCCTTTTTCACCCAACTTGAAAGGCTCCACCTGCTCAATTCCTGAAATGCACAGCAGGTTTGGTTATTACATACCCTTTTTCTTGAGTCAATTAATAAAGACTGTGACAACTTCCAACATGCATGGAACTGCTATTCTATATGGGGTCCTGACACAAGAAACAAAAGTCCATAAGTAAGTACAAATATTCTTGAACATTGAAAGTTTGTTGATTAATTCAAGGATCTATGCTTTCTGGGACAGATTCACTATGATATATATCACAATGACTGTCAAGATGTGCACCCTGACCTCATTGATCAATTTTATGGTGTGCATGAGCCATGCACACACTGAAAGGATCATCAAACAGGAGTAGGACACCCTGCAGATAAAGATGATTATGAACCTGATGATCTCATCACCAAGTTTGTCAACCACCAACAGCAACAGCATGTCCAGCATGAGGCTATTCATGTTCCAATTCCTGGAAGTATGTTTCATGATCCCACAGATGAAGTAGCATTTTTATGGCATTATGCAAAGCTATGCTACTTAATTTTATTTCAGATGGATTTGGACTCATGGCAGAAAGGGATAATTTAAAGTTTGAAGTGATCTCCATTGGTCAACAGGGATCTAAGCAGATCAATGTCTTACTTACAGAACCAGTTTGGTATGATTGGGCAGTCCTTTGGTATCGAGTGTTGATTACTTTGTCATACTTTTTGGATACCAGCACACTTACTTGATGGCCTACTGTATATATGATCCTTATCTTGAATATCAACTTGATTCCCTGGACTTCACAAGTGGTCTGATTGCTCTTTACAGGCTACTGTGGGGCTTCATTACACATCCATCAGTCATTTCTCATCCATTCCAGTACCAATGGCAAGTATCATACATTTATTGTGTTGGAGATCATTCCATTTACTAGTACATACTTAGACACTTTTCATACTTACACTAGGTTACCATATTTGGACAACAGCATCCACTAACACACACATCTGCCCATCCTGCTTTCTCCAGTCTTGTACAACATCAACTGGAGGTAAGCACTTACTGTACATCATATGTATGTAACTACCTACTCATGTACTGCAGTTCTTACAGACCTACATTACAGGTAGATATCAATCACAGTCTCATACAATGTCGACTGGAGTCCTTATGGACCTACATTACAGGTTGACAATTCCTTTCACAGGTTGTAAGCCCCACCTAGCATGGAAATAAACTGAAGACTCACCCCTGGCCAAGGTTACTATATAGCCATCCATAAACCATGTCATCAGACCCATCATGCAGATGCATGAGCAGAATACCACTCAGTGCAGTCAGCCAGCTCTGTGCTGCCAGATTCTCCACTATATCAGACTCCCTGAGTCTACCACCCCACACATCTAATGCTGAACCAAGCCCAGAGCTCATCCTGGCCTCTGCACCATGCACCACATCATGCACACCATCATGACAATCAGATGTCCTGCATCCACCACACAGACCAATGTCATACTTCACCAACATTCTAGATGAGAATACTGATGATGAAGATAAGGTCCACTTCACACTGAAGAAAACTATTGATATGCAATGATTCTCACATCTCTTCAAGCTTAGACCACAGCTCAATGGCACAAATTATGCCACATGGCTATCCATCCTTGAAGACACACTACATACAGCCTCCCTCCACATATACCTAAATGAATCCTTTAGCCCAGATGCCTAGAAACAAACTGGTTCACTCATATCTGCTAGCATAAGGCCAACTTGCTTGTTAAATCAATCCTCATGGTGACAATAATAGAAGAAGTCCAAATGTAGGTCAGCCACCTTGATACTGCCATGGAAATATGGTTGAAAACTTGATGACTTTACTCTGGCACCACTGCGACTGACTGGACACTCACCATTGTCTTCCTCATCAGTACCCACTATACTGACAGCAAGGACATTCCAGCACACATTGTAAAAATGAAGGCCCTCCACTGCAACCTCATACTCATGCACTAGGATATTCCTGATGACCTCTCCACCTGTTTCCTTTGCATCTCCATGCCACCAACATGGAACTATGTATTCTCAGCCCTCCCTGACTATTACTCATCCGCTAAAGTCAAATGCCACATCTGCAATGAATCCAGCATCCACACAAATCAAATGGCAAGAAACTCAAGTGCCCTCCAGGCAACTTAACCTGGCCAATCATACTGCGACCACTGCAAGCACTTGGGCCACTGGACAAAGGACTGCTATTCTAAGGAGAGAAAGAATAAGCAAAGGAAGGATAAAAAGGATGACAAGAAGGGCACTGAGAAGGGAAAATCTGAGGATAAGCCAAAATGGCCCAAGTCAAAAGACAAGGGCAAAATGAGCTAACAACAGGCCAACTAGGCAGTTGCCAACACCAACAGTGAACCTGACAACAGCCACACTGACTCAAGCATGTCCACTCACCTTGCCACCACCTTAACCCATTCCAGCCTTGGATGGATCCTTGACAGCAGTGCAACCAACCATATATGCACAGAACACTCTGCATTCACCATATTCACCCCTACCAATAAGTTGATCAAGGGAATAGTCAAAGACAGACCAGAACTACACATTCTCAGAGTTGGAACTGTCCTATTCAAGGTCTCCATCAAGGGCCACATAGACCATGTTATCAAGCTCCTAGATATGAGCTACTGCCCCAATGCCTGTGATAATCTCATTTCAGAGAGCCAAATTGACTGAGGAGGATGTGAGATCACCAAATATGGTGGCCATGTCACCACCAAAAGGCCAAATGGTGAAATCTCACTAGATGATTGACTATGAGGAAATCTCTGCAAAATCCAGGGATTTATTGTCCCCCCCACATCTGACATTGCCATCACATTTACTGCTCACTCCTCACCCAACCTTGACCTCTGGCATGCCTGACTCAGCCACATTAGCCTTAAATCACTCCACTACCTAGACCATTACAATCTCATGACTGGCATGGACCTCTGCAGAAAAGGGGAACTTAGCCCCTGTAATGGCTGTGCCAAGGGCAAACACCACTCAACCCCATTCCAAACTAGCTCTAATAATTGTGCAACAAAAGCTATTGAGCACCTATACATGGATCTACAAGGTCCATTTGACCCATCTACCCTAGGATACAAATTGTCATATCCTGGACTTCCAAGTCCAACTCTGAATATTCTGGTCCAACTTCACTACAACCTCCAGCCTGTTTCTGTCTCCCTCTGTAGCTATCCTACTTGAATCCTTACTTTAGTAAACCACTTGACTCCTCTTCCTTTGAACTTTGTTATTCATCCACTTATATTTCATTCCTTGATTACTCAGACTCTGATACCAGTGCTCACCTAGGAGCACAGCTCCAAGGTGATACTCCAGTATCCCTTACTTTCCAATACTCCAAGATTACTTATATCCTGATACTCCATATTACTTATCCACTGACTACTCTGGTACTTACTTCATTCCAACTCTGGGCTTAGTCATCTGATCCTCCTCCATATATAAACTCCATGGTTCTCTGCCATGTATTCCTTAGTTTGAATCTTGACAAAACTAGATGTTCTCTACCTCTGACTAAACTTGATGATCTCCATCCTCTGACAAAACTAGATGTTCTCTACCTCCAACTAAACTTGATGATCTTCATCCTCTGATAGAACTTGATGTTCTCCCCATCTGATATCTAAGTTGCTGTGCGACTTTCTCTGATTCTCCCTCTGACCTCTGACCCTCCATAAATTCAGGACACCAGATCCTTTACAAGGGCACACCACATAAGGTGAAGCCAAGTCCTGTCTGACCCCCTCACAACTCTGCTTCCTTGGAGTTCCTCTGGAGTTTATCTGACCATAGTTTAACACAAATACACACTTGGCATTATTGATGACTATAGTCAAAAAGGGTGGAATGAATTTCTAAGGCACAAGGATGAGACTACTGACCACATCAAGGTCCTTATCAAGTGACTTGAAACATATACAGGATCCTGTGTCAAAATAATCTGATCTGATCAGGGTGGCAAATTTTTAGGTTCTCAGCTACAGTCATACCTCAAATGCAAAGGCATCACACATGAACTATCAGCCCCACACACACCACAACAAAATGGTGTTGCTGAATGCTTCAACCAAACAACCCACAAAGGTGCTCTT
>JBBPJY010000202.1:2040-13565 GCA_038088975.1 Xerocomus cyaneibrunnescens
AACTTTTAAGATCTCGCTCGTTTTTACTTCAAACAAGCTCATTCAAATTCGCAGCACTCAGACGTACCCTCTGGAAATGATCTCTCTGTGCGGACAATAGAGTAGTCACAGAGAAGAACGGTTTTCTGTAAGTCAAGTATGACCAGCTCGGGCGAAGTCGTTGTATCGTGGGCCTGATCACGAAACTTCTCGTCCGCAGCACAACCACCGAAGTTGTTGTAGGGCATACTAAGTATACTATTTATACTACATCATGATCATTTGTGGTGTCAGGTACTACTCTCCATCCCCATCGAAAGTCTTCGCCTCAGGTTAGAATGTCCATCCCGTCTGGCACAGATGTCCACAAGGCTATTCAAAGCGGCGATGAACAAACCGTTACTCAAGATCAAGATGCTTTGCAGCTGGTAATATTCCATTCCTCTTGCTGAGACAACCTCATGAGACGACGCGTTGGACCATTCCCTATAGCTGTTGGGCTCTGAGAGATTTTCAGACTTGCGTTTTGCTCGTCTTGGGTCTCAGTTTGAGGACGACGCGCTGAGGACTGAGATCATACCGCTCGAATCTCGGGCTGAACGGCGCTCATACCTGCCAATAGGAGAGCACCGCTCCCCTATTCCACTTTATTATTACCATTCCAACACAAGCGATGGATGCACAACTGACGTCATTTACCTTGCTTTTTAGAATCGGTTAGGCTACAAGCAGGTGAGGAAAGTTTTTCTTGTCTGAATTCGCTAATCGCTTTCGTATACTCTAGCAACTTCATCGTGGCTGGTATCTTGTTGAAAACTTCGCCACTAGCTTTATTGTTATTAACTTCATTGGAAGCGTTCGGTGAGTACTACACACTAGCCACAAGCACTCTACTGAAAATGATCCCTACATGTAGTTTGTACTTGTTCATCGGTTTGCTCGCAGGAGGCCCAGCCGCGATGTGGTATTAATTTTATATGTTCTGACGAGCTTATCCTGGACACTCCTGCAGGTCATCCTACGCTATTGCGGCAATCTGCATGATGATAACGGCCGCAGTTCTTGCTGAAATCTGTTCCGCATTACCACTCAGTGGTTCCATATACATCTGGGCTGCTGAAAGCGCTGGGCCAAAATATGCAAGATTTTTCGGCTTTCTGGTCGCTTGGTGGGCTTGCACTGCGTGGATGACTTTCATCGCAGTCGTATGTCAAGTGAGCCTTGGTTCTGTTCAGCAGCAACTCACATTGTGACCATCTTATTGGCAGGCAGTTACCAATTACATTGTTTCTCTGTTGGTTATCTGGGAAGTAAACTTTCCCGGCGGTGTTGATAACAATAACATCAAATGGCGTGCCTTCGTCTGGATCCTCTCGGAGTTGATACTATTAGTTTCTGTGGCCATAAACTACCTCCCCTCTAGACTCTATTCTGGCGTGTTCAAGTTTTCTGTTGTATTACTCATGCTTGACTTTTTCCTATGTCTCATTTGGCTACCGATTGGCGTCTCGAAAACATACGGATTCCGATCTGCGTCGGAAGTGTTCACGATGACTTGTGCGTTAAGCTTACGTGAAATGTATTCTAGTCGCTGACCCTCAATTGACTAGACAATGGTACTGGAGCGCCTCCTGGATGGAATTGGATCTTATCTCTGTGTGTGCTTTATTTATTTCCTGATTTGTCAAGTGGACTGATCAAGGTCAATTGACAGCCTTTTCACCACGGGGGGCTTGACTGGATTTGATGGATCGGGCCATATTGCTGAAGAAACCAAAAGTGCCAGGTACATACTGTGATAAACACTACCCTCGGAGACTCATCATTTCTAGTGTCACTGCAGCGAGAGGCATTATATCGAGTTCTATCGCAGCAGGGGTGCTTGGTTTTATTACCACCATCCTGTTTTTGTTCTGCACACCAGACCTGGACACAGTATTTACTCTCAACGCCCCACAACCATTTGTCCAGCTCTATGCCCTGGCTTTGGGCAAGAAAGCTAGTATCTTCATGACGATTCTAGCTGCTCTCGGTCTCATAATGGTGTGAACGGATTTCCCAGCTCGTACTCTGACTGATCCTGTCGTTCCATAGAGCGCCACAGTTACGACAGTTGCTTCATCACGCCTCGTGTTTGCCATCGCTCGTGACGGTGTGCTTCCATTATCAGGATGGGTCGGACAAGTGGATGCACGAGGACAACCTCGCAATGCCATCACTGTCAACTATATCTTCGCGGCAACTCTCCTATGCACGATCTTGCCCAGCCAAGTTGCATTCACGTCATTAGTCTCTGCCGGTACAGTTTTACTGATTGCATCCTACGGACTCATCGCCCTGCTGCGACTCTGCATGACGCCGGGCCGATTCCAGTCGTCTCGATTCAGGCTTGGAAGATACGCGAAACCATTTCATATTTGTGCAGTCGCTTTCAACGCGCTCGTCTTTGCTGTACGTGTTTGTCTGACCGCCATGGCTGTATGTGACCATTGATATCCTGACTCAGGTCTGTATCTCTCCCTTTTTTTTCCCGGTTACGGCACAGACATTCAACTTTGTGAGCGATAATTCCGCGCAGCACGACATTGTTTGAGCTGATGAGGCATTATGCAGGCTGTGTTGATCTTTGGAGCTGTCACTATTTTTGCCTTGCTTAGTTGGTACTTCATTCCCGAGGACAAGTGGTTGAGTCAGGATCAAATTCTCAAAGCCATGGAGATGACGGGTTGAGGGCAGATGTGGCATTGATGTTGTAGATACCCCAGAGGGGCTCCGGTCCTAATTCCCCCAGACATACTCCTTTGACACTACAACCTAACATGATTGATAACACGACTCGGTAAACGCTAACCATCGTTGGCACAAACTGTATGTCTGGTTCACCAAAGTACTTTCGCTGTACCGAACAAGAAATGGGTCCAACGCGGCGTAGACGAACTATCGTTTATTTATACAGACAAAGCGGCTTCTGTGGAGACGTTGCGGTGATATCAAAGACCATCCTGACAGCGGTTCGGATGCCGCACAATGCGCGTCAGCCAGCTGCAGCGCCCTGAGAAAGCAGGTGAGAGCGCGTCCGACCGTATCATGCGACGGCGAATATCGCCCACTCCCCCGGTCTCTCTCATGCTCACAATTGTGCGTTGGCTTTCGAGTAGGCGCACGTGGGCTATAGACGACGTCATTCTAAATGGATGGTGCGTGGTCTCGCCGCACCTTTGTCGCGTACTCTCCTGTGCCCTGGCCGTACTTGTGTAGCTCGTGAATGCAATGGCGGGTCATTTCGCTTTGACGGACGACGGTCGAGATCATCGTTCCTGGATTGATCGAGATGGCGAATGCACTCAGCCAGGGAACGACAACCTTTCTTGTCCCTCAACCAGCCGTAGAACTCGTGAAAAAACATATCTATTAGCGACGTTGGTAAGGAACGCTAAACAACTTCTGCTCATACTGCTTCTCGCTTTCGAGGTGTCGCACGAAGAATGTCGTCCACCCTGTCGTCGAATGAGTGGCCAGGGATTGACAACGAATGGATTACCCACCGGATGATCATTTCTGCCGCTTCAGTGGCACTGAGAACGACCTGTCGTTTCAGCTTGTAGCTCTCCGTGATGCCAAGCGCCTTCATCGAGCCGATCATGCCCTCGTTCATGTCTGACAGAGCCAGATTAGATCAACCAACACAAAGAGAGAAAGCCGCGAAATCCGACATACCGAGCCCAGCGTCCGACTGGCCCTCGTAGTGCGCCGCACGCAACCGTGCGACGAGGTCGCTCGAGTCGTACCCGGCGTTGTCGGCCAAGATGGTCGGGATTTGTCTGAGCGCCCGCCCAAACGCCTCCGCTGCGATCGCCTTTTTACCCTTGACCTTCCGTGCGGCCTCGTCTACTGCGCAGCTCATCAGCATCTCAGAACATCCACCCCCAAGGACGATGCGTGTTTCCTTCACCGTCTGAGACAACACGGAGAGCGCGTCGTGCAGGGATCGTTCCGCTTCGTCGACCATCTGGTTCGTGGAACCGCGCAGGACGACCGTGCACGCTTCGCCGGCAGCCACGCCAGAGAATTTGATGAGCTACGACGCGCAATCAGGGGAGGCGTCGTGGAACAGGGTGGATTCACTACCTTGTCCTCACCAATGATAATCTCCTCGATCAACTCGCACCTCCCAAGTTTTACGAGGTCAGGCCGATCGAACGTACTTGCGATCTCGCCACCAGTCACGAGCGACAGACGTTCCACGCCCTCGAAATCGGCATGCTCGATGACCATGATGCCTTTCTCCGCAAGTAGGGACTCTGGGTAATTGTATATGAGTTGCCGGTTGACGAAACAGTTGATGCCGTGAGTTGCGATTGCTTCCACTTTCGCCTTCATCTTTTCCCGTTCTGCGCGCTCCAGTTCGGCGAGTTTTCCCGTCGAGTCGACCTTGACACGGGCCCCGAATACTTTGATCTTGTCTGTGTCCATAGCTAATCACATTCGACGTCAGCATGGCATATGATAATGACGCGGAAGGCACACATGTGTTGGCAATCAAGATCTTGACGTTTTCCATTCGCTTCGGCGAGTTTACGGCGATTGATTTATCGAGAATAAACCCTGCCGCGTGATCAGATGCATGTGCGCTGTACATCGACATGTATGCGGACCTTCGTCGAGATACGAATCAGTCAGCTTGCCACCGACTTTTTTTATGATCTGAATGTGCTCGAGGTCCGTCGAGCCCTACAGTGATGATCCTCAGGTAAAGCACAAGTCGTCATACAGAAATCATTTCTACCTTGAGCCGAAGGACGGCATCGACAGCAAGGTTCGCAAAGTAGTCCTTGTCCAGTGAGAGCACTTTTGATGACAGGGTCGTTCTGGCGATGTTGAACAAGTCTAAACGAAACTGCTCCACGTCGGATCTACGAAGCATCTGCATTAGTGGTACAGAGTAACGCGTGCCACGACGAAGAGGCATACGCGTGATCTATAGCCGCCTTTTCCAACGCGTCCAGCGCTGCCCTGCTCGCGAGCCGATACCCCTCGACGATCGTCTGCGGGTGGATCTTCATCGCGATCAACTTTTCTGCCTCGCGCAACAGCTCCGATGCCAAGACGCAAACGGACGTCGTCCCGTCGCCGACCTCGTCATCTTGGACTTTGGAGATGTTGACAAGGATCTTGGCGGCCGCGTTGTCGAGCTGGATGGATTTGAGGATGGTGGCGCCGTCGTTTGTCACGTTGATGTCGCCCGTCGACGCGGATTGGAGGATCTTGTTCATGCCCTTGGGTCCAAGCGTCGACTTGACGAGGTCGCCGACGGCAAGTGCGCCGACGAACGAGGCGAGGCGCGCGTTTTCTGCCTTTTCTTCCGTTGCCTGGTAATGACGCGGTCAGCATCGCGCATCGCAGCTTGTTTTCTCGAAAAATGGTTACTTCTTCACCGAAAATGTGCATCGACATGGTGGTGTATGAGTTGATCGTGATGATACTACGCTATCAACCCTAGTAAAGCTGAGCCATGTGGCAGTGCCCCCAGGACCCCAAGCACACCAAGTCACCCAGCAGTCCCGTCATCCAGCGCCCACGCGTACGTTCAAATGGCCAGCCTCCAGGGCTACGTCGACCGTGAGCTGCAGACGCCTGATCTTGTGCTTCGTGTCTTGACCCATTTTCGCTTCACCAGGTCGTGTACTGCTCGTGCTACAAGATGGCAGGGCGATCGTGGTGAGTCACATTTATTCGTCGTCAAAAACGTCCGCGTCGCTGTGAAAGCCGCTCAATTCAATTCCTACTCTTGCACATACAGGGAGTGCTCGCAGGATTCGACCAAAAGTCAAACGTCGTCCTCTCCGAGTCCAAGGAACGCGTGTACAGCATGGACGAAGGCATCGAGGAAATCCCACTCGGACTCTACCTTGTCAAGGGTGACATGATGTGTGCTTTCCTCTCTCTGAAAGAAGAGGCCTGATCTGATGTTTACCCGTAGCGCCCTCATCGGGGAAATAGACGAGGCAATAGATCAAGCCGTCGATCTTTCTAGCATCCGTGCGGAGCCTATTCCCCCGATCCGATATTAAGGCCTCTCAGGGTCGACGATTCGTCGACCTGCCAATGCCTCATTCACCACAAAACGCGTGCCAGCAAAGTATGTACACGATACATGCATACTTTTGTGTCACATATACATACTCGGGAAGTACCGGCTGCACCGGCGGAAACCTTGCATGGGATTGATAGAACCGGGCAGCTTACAAGATGGAATGAGCAGTGTACGTTACAGAAGTAGCGAGTTACATTTACAAAATGAAGAGTATATCCGACGAAGCAAAGAAAAATGAGACAACCTAGCACGAAGGTGAGCTTCGATCCCACGAGTAGCGCATCCCAGCATGTCAATTGAATATACACCAAACGAGCAGTTGGGCACAAATCGAGCAGTGGTCAGACTCGAGCGCTCGCTCACACATTATATGAGACACAACAAGTACGAGTCTGTCGTCAGATGGTTGTGAGAGTGATTACTCACTATCTAGGATTCGACAAACGCGATGGGATCACACTGGCATGGTGGTTGTAAGTGTATAGACCCGGCGACCCTTCACTGTCCGGATACCACGACACGCTCGCCAAACGGCTGAGAAAGTGTTTGACAACTATTCATTATCTGGATAAGGACGATACGGTGAAAAAGCTATGAAGGAATGTACGACTTCAATGATCACTCACTGCCCTTTAGATGGGACGCGACTAGCAGGGCACTCTACACTAGTAGCGCGCAACGATAATGTGGTCGCTAGATGCCCACAGTGGATGGAGCAAAGGCAGACGGAGGCGTTTACGCAACACTCAGTGCTGAACAACTCACATCGGCTGCACAAGGCCAGCTCTCTAAATAGAAACATACTATAACAGAGGGGTAGATAGATATGTACTCGAAATAGATAGCCCATTCTAAAACATGGAAGGACTTTGAAGGTGTGTCCCGGTGTGTTATCAATTCGCTTTCATCATGATGACTCCTTTGACTATCGTATGTGGAATCGTTGCCCTCGGGTGCATAACAGCGTTCTACTTCGGTAGATGATGTCTCTTGAATACCAAATCCACTTACCCACTGCCTCCTGGCCCTCCCGGGCTATCATGTGTTGGAAACATCACGGTTGACAGAAATGCGCCATGGTTGACCTTCCACGAGTGGGTAAAAGCATATGGTAAGTATCGCGCCATACGGGATATTACTTTCGACTCATGTAGTTTCCTGTGTAGGCGATATAGCTCACTGTCGAGTATCCGACAAGGATATCATTGTCATCAGCTCGGAAGAGATTGCAAAGGACTTGATGCATAGCCATTCCGATCGTCCACGAGGCATTGTTACTGAACTGTATGCGCCTCTTATCCCATCAGACAGTGAAGCTAGACCCGTTCTCGTGAGTGGCATGAGCAAGGTCTAATGCGGCAGATAGTCGATGGGTATGATCTGGATGAGCAGACGGTAACTCATCATAGGTGCTGCGAAGCTGAAAAAGCTCCCCCCAAACGACCAAACGTCGTCGCTCGAGTCACTCCACTGCGGTTTCCGTGAATCTCAAGTCCAGAGCTGCTGCTGTGTCCCGCACCACGTCGACACGTTGCATAAGCTCCGAGTAACGATGGGCGAGAGACAGGCCAACCCATGCAAGTCGAGGAAGAAGATTGACGGCAACAGCATATGCATAGAGAAGTGTATGATTGCGTATACGGCACGCACAGGATATCCATTGCTGTGAATCAGGTTGAAATAGCACCAAAAAGAGAGGAAGAGCATGACAATATATGAATATTGCATGTTCTAGGTCACTCGGCTCCTCGAGGCGCGGGAAATGAGTTCTGAAGAGGGCGTCGAGGTTGTTAAGACGGCAAGGCCCGTAAGAATGACTACAGGGTGTCAAGTCAACACCATTACCGAGCATCGAGATTGCATTCTCGAGGTCGTTCAATTCACCGAGGCGCTTGGAACGAGTTCTGAGGGAGGTGCCGAGGTTGCTAACATGGTCAGGCTTCTGAGGGTGGCCAGGAAGTATCAGGTCAGCTGCATCTCTGAGCATCGAGACTGCATTCTCCAGGTCACTCAGCTCCCAGAGACGATCGAAATGAATTCTGAAGAAGGTGGCAAGGTTGTTGAGACAAGCAGGCTTGTGAGGGTGATCATGCGGTGTCAGTTCAACCGTGTCCCTGAGCGTCGAGATTATATTCTCGAGGTCACTCGGCTCCCCGAGGCGCTGGAAATGAATTCCGAGGGGGGTGCCGAGGTTGCTAAGACGGCCAAGCTTCTGAGGGTGACCACGAGGTGTTAGGTGAACAGCGTTCTTGAGCGTCGAGATTACGATCTCGAGGTCACTCAACTCCCCGGGGTATTGAAATCGCTGCAATAGCGCCACACCGAGAATAGTTAATCTTGCACAATACCCATCATCCGAAAGCGATGTAGACCTGACAAATTCCTTCAAAACTATGATTGACCGTTGTAGTGCCACTGGATCTTTGAAGTGGTACAGCAACCGGACACCGAAGCTGTGTGGGTCTTCTCCTGTATGAAGTTGAACTTGAGTCTACCGAAGATTGGTCATCTGGCTGTGTGGGATCTATTCCAGGTCCGGCGAGCAGCTGGAGCATAGTCATCACCGCTTGATGATCACAACTCCCCGCAGAGCTGAGCGCCGTCAGCAATGACTCAACCCTCGCTTGCTTGACCTCATCCTTCAACTTCTTGAATCGTGTCAAATCCACCGCAGCCAGCTGAATCAACGTGAAAGGAGTCAAGTGCATATAAGCAAATGGGGTGGAAGGAATCTGTGCCTTCGACCTGACATAGGATGAATTTCAACGCCAGATCCGACTGAGCCGCCGCACGACATGGGTGGTCCAGCGGACAAACATTGAGTGCCTGCACAAACTCTGCAATAGAGCCCTCCAAATCTCGTTTTTCACAGTGCTTTCTGTAGCGCGAGAGAGCGCTGTGACCCCGATTGGTTGCCCCGGTTAGCTCGCTCTGAGATTCTGCGGTTGACTATGTAAACACATTGATCAACAACGATCGCATCGATACAAGGCACCTACTTACACAGTATGGGTCAAGCACCCTCGACGATGGCAAAGCACTGCTCTCACACATCAATTTGACAGTCACTAGAATTGGAGATACAACATCCCCATCCTTTGGGAGGAACGTAAGCACTGTCATATTATGAGTACCCAGACCCTCGTACATGAAACTCGGTCCCACTCACGAATGTCTCTGGCACTGCAGTCCAATAGTTGTTCCACAGTAATTGTCAACCTCTGCAGCTGCTTCCCAGCACCCACTATTGACTGGAGTCCAATGATCCATAGACCTCAATATGGACAGCGGCTAAAGCATTTGGTGGGCTGCAACCTCTGTCAAGACTAGCCTAGTTAGAGAACACATTGGAATGGCCTTTCCACTCGACGACATCGTTGTTTACTGCCGATGGCTTGTTTTCGGTCCTCCGTTCAAGGCCGCTGTGATGCACTGCAGTGTAAAAGCCAGCGGGGAATCATTCAAGACCAACAACAACACCTGTCGCTCGGATACCTATGTTGCTATGAGCCAGTGGGGAAACGAGCGTCGCACTGGCAATAGTCATCGATTCGTTCTCGTCCATGTCCATTGCAGAGTCTGAAGGTGTCTGATCCTGGTGCTGGTTTCATGGTCCAGGAGTCTCCCGTCCCCGAAGTCTCTACCCTGCGTTGAGGTCGCAAACGCCGAGCATCGGTATGTCCTGCAGGACCAGTCAGTTGGCAAACTAGCAGCCAGGTCACAAAGCCTACGATCGAGGTACGTCGTCGACTCTTGTCGTACTCGTGTATTCCTCGTGCTCCCGCGATCCTCGTTAAGGGTGCGGGACGTCTCTGATTCGGATCGCGAGCGCTGCTTCCGGGAACCTGAACTGCTAGACATGACTGTGTAGAATAGGCAATCGAGGTATGCAGAGACGCACCTGGAGTACTTTTAAGCCCATGCTTGCTTCCACAGCACCATGGCATGCAGAGTTCAACTTCTAAGGGCGGTGGTCGAGCGAAAGTAGAGTGGCATGGTAGCTTCTCAAGACTGGCGTGTAAGCACGAGTCACGTGAGCACGATAGTCCTGCTTTCCATTCTTGGCAGCTAGTCCACCTGACTATCAGGCTCTGCTACCAAGTACTTCCCTACCACCGACATGTCCACCGCCCACAGACCGACATGGGACCCCGCCCAAGCGCGCGACGTCAAAGGCGGCTCGCGCCAATTCTCGGTGCGCGACATGGCCGCGCACACCAAGCTCAAGTTTCGGTACGTCTCCCCTTCCTCGTCCACACGCACGCACGCACACTCACCCGTGCGCACAGGCAGCCAGGCCAAACGTCCACCGGCGAGGTCGCACGCAGAGACCTCCGCGCGGAGCTACTCGCCGCCGAGGAGGAGGCGCGGAACAAGAAACGCAAGGCGGAGGGGAAGCCGGTCGTCGTGTCGTCGAGCGGTGCGAACGGGGTCGAGGACGAGGATGCGACCAAGCGGCGGAAGCTCCTCCAGGAGGCGCTCGAGCTGGACAAGGACGACTCCGAGGACGAGGCTGGGAATGGGGAGGGGCGACAGGATAAAGGAAACGGAAAGGAGGGGGAGGGCGATGCGGACGCGGAGGCGGACGAAGAGAGCGACGAAGAGGAGGACGAGGATGACACGGATGAGCTCCTCCGCGAGCTCGAAAAGATCAAGCGTGAGCGGGCGGAAGAGAAGGCGCGGCAAGAACGGGAACAGTTGGTGGAGCAAGCGGCGCAGCTAGGCGAATCGCCTGGGTTTGGGCTGAACACGACCGTGCCGGGGACGTTTTCGGTCAAGAAGCGGTGGGACGACGGTGCGCGTGTTCGCTGGTCTGGCAAAGCGAAATGACCGAGTCTTGGGCGGTGACAGATTTGATATTCAAGAACCAGGCGATGAATCAAAGAGAAAAGTCGGGCCAGTTCGTCAACGATCTCTTGCGGACAGAGTTCCACAAGTACGTGTCTGTTCTTTGAGTAGGTTCTTGGTCTGACTATGTGTCACAGAAAATTCATGGCAAAGTTTATCAAGGTATGTTTCATGGTTTTTATTGTAGGTGGGTCAACATGTCTTTTCTTTTGCAGTGATCCGACTTGGTAAAAAGTAGTAGTTGTATGACGCATTTACCTGCTGGAGTAGACAGATAATTACATGACATGAAACATGCGGTTCACAGCATGTGTTGTCCTGTAGGTTGTCGCGTGACTCCCCTGTCCGACTCTTTGTGTACAGTTCTATGCGGGTCAAGATAGCAGCGAATCCCCCGCTGCCTCTGGTCAGGGCTTGGTTCCCGCTCCCTCATTCCTCCGCACATGGCCAGACCATCTCCACCTTGAAATCCCTCCTCTGCACCTCCCTGCCTGCTTTTCATGGCCGCACTCCCTCCTCGTTGCGCCTCTCCATCGATGGCTTTGAGCTGCTGGACCATTCCGAGCTCACCGTCGTTCGAGACGGCGATCTGATTTCGTGAGCC
>JBBPJY010000205.1:2300-24141 GCA_038088975.1 Xerocomus cyaneibrunnescens
ACGGCACTGCTTAGCAAATATACCTCTAGGAAGATCGGCGAGCACCTCCACCACTGCAGGCGTGACCGCCTCCAACACTCTCCCACCCGCCAAAGCTATCCATCTGTTGGGTTTGGGTGGAGGTATTGGGTTTATTTCTGGATTTGAGCCCTCTGGAGCGTCTTCCTTTTGATCCTTCTTATCTGCGAGTTTCTTGTCTTGCCCGATGCTCGACGGCCGTTTCCCTCCGGAGTGTGCTACCGATGCCCATCATAGTTATAGTGGGTTCTCAGTTATTCGTTTCCTCAGTGCTATTCTCATTGAGATATTCTAGTCCCTGCGGGATAAGTCTAGAGTATGGTCACCCCCCCTACTCACCGCTCTGCCTCATAAGTATACAGACAGGACTCGTAAGGGGTCATCGACCCTGTCGTTTCTGCCAACTGTGTTAGATGCACAAAGCCAAATCAATGGTGTGCAAATGATACATAGTACGTACACAAATATTCGACCGCCGAGGTGGTCCTTCAGGTTTACACTCACCTTTCTTAGCGTTCGTTCATAGTACATCTTGGTCGTGTCTACTCCACTCGTGTCCCTGGCAGCCTCCACAATTCCCTAGGCCTGCAATCTCATTTTTACGACCACGGCGGCAGTACGTCAGAGCACGAGTGGTGGTCGAACGTCGGGATCAACTCGAAATAAAGGACGAAGGAGCATGGTTGATGCAGCTTCCAGCGCTTCACTTTACTTAGATGTTGTCATATACTTCTGTGAGTCTCTCCATCACTACATGTTGTACAAGCATGAAAGGTGAGGTGGTTTCATGGCTGTGCGTGTACCACCTCCATCAGCATGCGGAACTTCCAGTGTTCATCGTCGATCACTTACCACGAACCATTTCGCATCGGGGCCTCAGGCTGGCGAGCAAGACGATGCATGTCAACGACTGTTTTGCTGCCAGCTATGGTGGCTTGGCAGCAAGTGGGGGCCTGGAATCTTTCACAAAGATCGCATCGATCCTCGTCCAGAACTATGACCCCAATCCCGCTGAACATCACCACCAAGGATTTCATTTTTGATCCCGTCGTTCGTCATTCGTCAAGTTCACGGAATAGGCGGTCTCCTTAGGCTCACACGTGTCACGGACCTCGAAAAGTGGTCAAGGGGTGTCGGCGAAATCCCACCAAACGGTTTGCCATTCAAGTCCCTTCTGACCTGCCAATAACACGCATTTTATCTGTATGTCACCTTTTTATATTTAATGGTGCCATCAAGCAGTCTATACATTTATTGAATTAATACAATCTGGGATTTGATACTTATCAAGCAGGCTGGCGTTCTGGAGGGCATGACCTGAATAATAAGCGGTGTGTACTGCCGACGCTCTTGTCGATGTCTTGCTATTTTCGTCTCCCAGGAGGCCCTTTTCAGTCCGTATCGACGTTGCGGCTAGAGCGTCGACTATAGTTGCCGTCGTCTCGAGAAAGGATGGCACTGACAGAATTGATGGTGCACTACGGGCGTTCATGTTACCCTTTTCTGAGCAGATCAACATTCCGACGAAGCCTGCCCCAGGGGTGCGCGATGACGCTTACTTCCACGTACTACCGTCGAGTGTTGCACGTCGTATCGTCTGACAGTGCACATTAACTTCCATACGATGGATATGCCTTCGAGTCTACTATGTATACTGACGTCGTACATACCCGCAAGCGATAAGACGGAACTCAGGTCGGTTGTCAATAGCGATGAGGCGGACTGTGGAGTTTCAGAGTGCCCGTCCTTGGTTTACTTCTATCCTGGGTATCGCTCTACGTTGCTTCCGAGTTGTTCCGACCTAAGGTGGCGTAGAACGGTCCAATGTGTCAGATGGTTCTGTCTTTTCGTTTCATCTCCAAGGACCTGTTCACTGAATATGGATAGTCACGCTGGCAGGCTGTCCAGGCTGGTCTGGGAAGTGGCGCGGAGGGAGGGGGGTCAATGTGACGAATTCTGTACCTTTGTCCCTGATACAGTCTCCCAAAGAACGAAGAATTTTACGTCGAACATTCCAGCGACAGTTTTGTTCTCCGCCGAAACATTGACATTTACAAACCATGTACGACAACAGCGTGGAACACTTAAACTGAAGCAACGTACAACATTCCCAGTACTTTCAGCTGGTCTCACTCCAAGATTCGATGCTGTCGTGGCTGTTAGCGGAAATCTGCTCAGGGCGACGGTCGACGTCATCTCGAGCCATGATAGTGCGTTTCGAATGTCTCCACGGGATCATCCAGGACAACGCGGAAGACGTCTTGCGAACCGGTGCCCGTGGCAGTTCGGGTAATTGACCAGATCTAAGTTTTTGCGGCGTGCTGGGAGGGGAAACGGCCACCTGCCTTATCGGCGTCGAAGGTCGTATCCCGTGAGCCTTCGATCCCATAGCTTTCATTTCTTCTCCGTGCAGCTTCAGGGAATAACGTCAGTCACAAATGTGTTTTGCATGCAAGTGCAGCCACCCGTTCACTCACCAAGGCAAGTTCTTCGCTTGTACGTATGTTTCCGCCATCACCACGAGGTGGAACATGACAGGCAGCCAGCAAAGCAGCTTCGGGCTGATCTCGGAGCGGAGATAAGCAAATGCCTAGGACAGTGAATGTGAGCCTCACTTCCTGTACGTCATTGATTGGCGAGGACCAGGATCCGACTATGTTGCCAATAGTGGTGGTAGTCTTATTCACGTTGCCAGGGTGTATCGCACCCATGTCGTTGGGATAAACTGTACTCACGTCTTCCGCGAGGGAAGGGAGATCCTTGCTAGGAGTGCCAAACTCTCCCTTCTTCACAGCAAAGCGTGCATTCCATCCGCTTTGATCACCCTGCGTGACTCGGCTAGGTACAGCATATCCAGGCGGGGAGGAAGACAGCGCAAAACGTGCGTCCTTGTTGCTTCTCGGGACATCCGATCGCAAGAATGGGTGCCAGCGGAAGTCGATAGCATTGAGATCCAACTCGTAAGATTCGGGTTGGAGAGGATCAGATAGCGAAGGGTCTTCCGTCGGTGAATCGAAGTAGACTGGGCGAGAACAAGTGAAAGTAGGACCTGGAGTTACATACACATTCAGGCTGTCACAGCTACTCTCAAATGCTTGATAATGGTGGTTCGTATTGGCACCGTGCTCTTGCAAGTCCGAGGGAAGTCCAGTGTCTTGAACGAGGTTTGAAAGTCCCTGAATGAACTGTCGTCCAATGACATCATCGGGACGTAAGTGCGACACATGTATTGCTGGAGGATGCATCGTGTTAGTGGTATAGGGAGTCACTTGCTGTGTTACAGGGACAAAATGCTTCTGAGATGTGCTATCAACGATTGAACTCTGTGTTGACCTGCGAACCGGAGCGAAACAGCCTGGGGTTGAAAATGGAAGGGGGTCAGTCGACGCCTCAAGCTGCAGGTGCGATAGTGTAGGTTCTGTTGGTATGACAGAGGAAACGTGTCCGTGGACATTCGGTGTATTGTCTACGTGATAAGCTGTACCGGGATCTTCCTCTTGACTATGGAAAGGCGAGAACGCGAATACCTTTTCCTCGTGCGAAGCACAGAGCTCCACCGAAGGCGCGTTGGACTTGGATTCCATATGAATGCGAGCAGGCGAAAGCAATCCCCTCAAAGGATGGTCAGCTTCTAAGCTACAGAACGTGTTCGCAAGCCAATCGGGGAGCGGGTTCTTTGGTTCACTGGGTAGCGCCTATACGTCGAAAATGGCAAAAAGTACTAGAGATCTGGGAGAATCGAGCGCATATACGCATACCGCAGGAACCGGGAATCCACAAACATCGTTTCGAGCAAGAGGCGACTTTTTCATCTTCAGCACGGCAAAGTCGTTGCCTAATTTGCCTGGATGGCGGCTGCTGTACGTGTCCACCGGGGTCTTTGGAACGTCGTGGCTGCTGACAGAAGAGGTGCTGGAGGACTGCATCTTTTTTCGCGATGAGGTGGGACTGCTGGTGTTGTGCCAAAGCATGGCGTCGACGGATTTGATCATGCGGTCGAAACGCGTATTAAGACCAGCGACCTTTCTCCGTTTCGCTGGTCGGTATTCTGAAATATCTATATAGCAATACTTTCAGCACGCTGGATGGGCAGATAGGTAGTATCAGGAGACCTATCGTGTTTGCTCGCGCGTCCGACATGTGGGTGCTGATCATGGTCAGTCCAGCGACATTTGAGTGGAGTCGTCAAACAAACCTGGCATGTGTGCAACGGGACAGAGTGGACCCCGCGTCGCCCAAGCCTATTAGAGACGATGTAGCTGTACGCTTTCGCATGTTCTGGATCGTGGGCAACCCCGAGTCGCTCGTTATCTAAGCGCCAAACACAGTGACAGCATCTTACTCGCTTGTTGCCCAGCCCGAGTGAGACCGGAATGGAGGACTTACACATCGTCCCGTCCTCGTATTTCTAATTCGCTTCCCTTCTTATTTTCCTGCCTCCAACCGACATCTCGTCGAGGTCTGCTCACTCACATTGTTGACCACATTCTGGACGTCGCCATGTCCTCTGAAAAGTTATCTGCACTCAGGGACGCCGGCATTCACCTTCCTACGTTGGCCGGACGCAAAACGATTCCCAATGACGGGCTGCCTCTCTACATTAATAACTCCTCGGACTCTCGGGTCAGGGCCCGTGTGCCCAACCTATGGAAGCGCATCTTCCTGGTCATTACCACCTTCTGCTTGCTTTTAGTGCTCGTGCGCGGCTCTCCTTGGTTTTCCACCCATTCCCCGACTCGGACTATTACTCGCAATCCTGCTTATTTAATCACTGCGGATCATGGCGCCGTCGCGGCCGAGAACAAACGCTGCTCGGACATCGGCGTCGACGTATTGAAAGACGGAGGGAACGCCGTCGATGCAGCCATTAGTGCCTCACTCTGCATCGGCGTCGTCAACATGTTCTCGTGAGTCCCCCATCACTCTCGTACGACTCGCCAAAGCTCACCCAGCATCACACGAAGCTCAGGGATCGGTGGAGGAGGCTTCATGACTGTTCGCGTACCACCCACGACGCCAGGTGGTTCATCCGAGGTGCTCACGATCGATTTTCGGGAAACGGCGCCGGCGCTGGCGAGTAAGACGATGTATCTCAACAACTCGGAAGCTGCCAAGTTTGGGGGTTTGTCAGTCGGGGTGCCAGGAGAACTTCGTGGCTTCGAAGCGGCCTATCGTCGTTGGGGTCATTTACCTTGGGAGAGACTGGTCCAGCCGAGCGTCGAGCTCGCTGCGGCGTGGACCGTGGACGCGGAGCTGGCCAGGAGGATCCAAGTAGGTGATCATCATGAAGCAGCCTCCCCTGTTGCTTATGCTATTACAGATGTTCTCGGATCTCATGCTTCACAGCAAAGACTGGAGCGCCGTGTTTGCCCCAGAGGGAAAGCTGCTTCTTCAGGGGGACATCATACGGCGTACGAATTACTCCCGTACGCTCGACATTATTGCAAATGAAGGCCCCCGGGCCCTTTACAAGGTTGGGTTCCATTTCTTCTCTTCTCGGATGACGGTAATCCAATTAATCCCCAATGAACAGGGTCCCATCGCTGATTCCATCATCCGTAAAGTGAGCGAAACAGGTGGTATCCTTACTAATGCGGACCTAGAGAAGTATACCGTCAAGGTCGAACGTGCGCTCGAAGGGACTTACCACAATAAGAAGGTGTACACCTCACATGCTCCTACTTCTGGGCCTGTACTTCTTCACATGCTGAACTTGCTTGAGCGATTTGATTTGACCGGCGAAGGTCGAACACCGCTGAATGTGCACAGAATCGTTGAGGCAATGAAGTGTAAGTCCATGTGTTCTCCGTGAGGGGGGTTATTTTTCTCAAGGATCTGGATGGCGACCAGTCGGATTTGCAGCACGGTATGTTTGAGATGAAACGCATTGTCCGCGGTCAAACGCTGATGATGATGGTGCTTTTTAGAACTAGAATAGGAGATCTCGCTTACTACACTGGATCCAAGGCGCGTGTCGCGGAAATCCCGACCAAGGAATTTGCTGACCTGATCGCCGTGAACCTTACCGACGTGAGAAATTTCGACGTTGTACATATCTGTATGATGCTGATGTTGGTATCAAGGACCGCACCCATCCACCAGAGTATTACAATCCTGAATTTGACATCGTGACCGATCATGGGACCGTACGTGGTTGGACCATGTCAAGGGTGCTGAGCACTGAGTGATGGACAGAGTCATGTCTCTACGGTGGACAGGAACGGCATGGCCGTCGCATTGACCACCACTGTTAATTGGGTCTTTGGGTCTCAAGTACTCGATCCGGAAACGGGGATCATCCTCAATAACGAGGTAAGAATAGCGTACGATGCACGTTCAGAGCCGCTGACGAAGCACTCCACGTGTAGATGGACGACTTCTCCATACCTGACACTCCGAACGGGTTCGGCTTGCAGCCATCCCCATGTACGTCTACCCGTTCCCGACTTGCCATTTTCAGGGCGTAACACATCGCTGGTGCAGACAACTACCCGGAGCCGGGGAAGCGTCCGCTATCTTCAACCGCACCATCCATCTTTGAATACCCTGATGGCTCATTTTATCTCGCCATCGGCGGTTCGGGGGGATCCCAGATCTTTTCTGCCATCTTGCAGGCGCTGTTGAACCTGGATTGGGGCATGAACCCTAGCGAGGCGGTGGAATATGGACGGGTGCACGACCAGCTCTATCCAAAGTATGTCCAGGCGGACAGCGTCCTCCCGGCGTCGACCATCAATGGACTTCGAGAGAGGGGGCACAACGTCGCGGGTATGTGGTGCTGAGCGCTGAGCGGCCGTGTCCTACACTGACGCTAATGCGCTGGGTGTAGTGATGGACATCAATCGCGTTGCGGCGGTAATCCAGACTGTCGTGCACAAGGACGGCAAGATATACGGTGCGTCGCAGTTTCGTGTCTCCTTGCTGGACGTATGGCTGATGCGCATCGACAGCGGCGAGCGACTCTCGCAAGAATGGGATCGCCGCGGGATACTGATCGTGATTATCTTTTGCTTAGAGGACTCGTCATCAGGATCGTGGTGATGGTGATGTCGAGCGTCGTTCGTACCGCGTCGAGCAGTGATGACTGGATAGAAGCTGAATCGATGTGGGAGGGGGGTGGTGGTTCTTGATGTCCGCGTACTTGTAAATATCGATAAGGCCAAGGGGACCAGTGATGTTGCCAGCTTGGCACACGTCTGTTGCGGAGTTCCGAGGAGTTCAGTGGGCGGAAGTCGGCCCGGGCGGGCGTGTCTCGAGTGCGAAGCTCGCCATCGAGTACGTTCTCACATGCACGCCTGGCACAGAAAGGAGACGCTATGGCAACAGTTCATGCCATGGATCATGCATACAAGCTATCGCCGTGTCGACCTAAAAGGAAAAGAGAAAGATAGAGGGAAACACTAGCCTAAGACAGCGAGCGACATGAAACGTTTTCCGGACCCGAAGCTCAACGGCACCGAATCTGTCGGTGAATGCCTATCTTTAAGATTCGAAAATAAAAGGGGAGGAAGGGGAGGGTCAAGTAGCAAAGCTGCCAAGAAGGGTACCAGGTGAACCCGGGGCGTCACGGTGGGGTGGTAGGGGGGAGGCAAAAACAAGGTATAACCGTGACGGACGAAAGATAGCGAGAACGGTACTAGCGGCGAAGCCTAATGGCGAGGAGAAGACGACGCTGCAGAGACTAAACGTAACCCCCCCTCCGACCTGCGCAGGCCCGCCAACGGTTGCTGTGTTTGGCAGCGCCTTGCGGATCAAACAAGCCAAAACTCGTCCATCTACATTCTGCTCGACGCATTGCGAGCTTGCAGTACTACCCCTCCACCTCTACCATTCCCTACGCTCTTTTTCCTTTCCCTTTTTTTTTTCATGGCAGACACTGATTGGGACCTCGTTGTCTCCTATGCCGGGTTGCTCTGTCTCGCGAGCGTCTCCATCTACTGCGGCGCATTCGGTTCGCTGCCGGTACGTCTTCGTTCGTCATGCCCATTCAGACCCAGTACCAGGCACAGGCTTGAGCGCGACGCTGAATAAATTTGCAGGCCAGCCCACGCAAACGCACGGCGCCCAAACAAAATCTCCTGCATGACGACGAGGACGACGAGCAAGACATTCCCGACCGCATGTCCTCTGGTGATGCATGGCTGTTCCCGATCGTGAGTGCGGTCGTTCACAGACGTGGCAACGCTCACGCTGGTTCTGTCACTCCCAGGTCGGCTCGGTAGCCTTGTTTGGCATGTACGTGGTGGTCACGTACGTGGGGAAGGAATGGATCAACTGGTTGCTCGGTTGGTATTTTGCAATCGCCGGGGTGGGGAGCGTATGGAAGGTACGATGTGCCTTTTTCGTGTGGATGCATTCTGGGGTGACGAGACGCGTTCGTGCTCACACGTGGAAATGGTTCGACGTCTAGTCTACGGTGTGGTTGGCAAAGTTCGTGATCGGGAGGGAGAGATGGAGGATGTTTGATCGGAACCGTTTGTTGCTGCTCCGGGGCCCACTCGGTGCGTCAGGAGTGCATGTACCCCTGTGATATGATCTCATATTGGTTATTTAGAAGTGGTCTCGCTGTCTTTCCGGACGCCGACGCTGATGCTGTTACCAGTGGGCATGCTTCCTTCCATTTTTTACAGCCTCTCTACCGGATCTCGCAAGTCTGCGTTACTAACTGACGTGCTTGCGCTTTCCTTTTCGCACAATGCGCTGTCGATCCTGAAATTGGACTCGTTCCAAACGGGAATCATTCTCCTGTCAGGGCTGTTCGTTTACGACATCTACTGGGTATTTGGCACTGAAGTGGTAAGGAGCATGTTGAGCGATGCCAGGGTCCTGTCTGATTCACTGCAGATGGTAAAAGTAGCCACTTCCCTGGACGTACCCATCAAACTTCTGTGGCCTAAATCAATGACATTTGCCACTGAGAGGGGGTTCACCATGCTTGGACTGGGTGACGTCGTCATACCTGGTCTTTTCATAGCCCTGGCACTTCGGTACGACCACGCGCGTGCAGAGAAGAAACAGATGACTTTCACGAAGCCCTACTTTGTTGTCACATTAACGGCATACGTCGTGGGACTCATCACGACGATGACTGTGATGCATATGTTTGGTAGGGCACAGCCAGCGTTGTTGTACCTTAGGTAAGCATACCCCATAACCCCCCAATTTTGGTGTGCTGAGTTGGACGGGATGCCTAGTCCGGCATGTATCCTGTCTCTCGTCGGGACGGCGTTTGTTCGTGGGGAACTGGAAGACGTATGGAGATGGTCAGATGATCCTGAACTGTCAGCAGAGAAGGCCGCGCAGGAAGCAAGTGTGGCATCTCGGGCGTTGCCCAAGGTTGAAAATGGTAACGGTGCGCCACAGCCGAACGTCAGCGCTGATGGTGGTCACGCGGACGCCGAAGTGACCGAAGGGGAGGAAGGAACAGGTGAGCAGGAGGACGACAAAGACGACGTCAAACCGAAGAAGCGCAAGAGCAGAGGGAGGAAGAGGGCATGAAGAAGGGGATGGATGAGCGCAATCGTGTCTAGACGGGTGGCCGCGCGAACTAAGCAGGGCTGATCGCAGCAGTGTCGTGAGTGCGATGGTGGTCTATTTCGAAGGGGGATAATGCAAGTAGATCTCACGCCGCTACTACTCCATTGTCGTAAGGTGGAGGAACGTGCCTGACGTCGAGACAGTGCCAAGAAGCTGAGCCTGGGAAGGGGTGTTGACTCGACGTGATGTGATGGGGTGACCCACACGTATGACGAGCAATGAACGAGGTTTGATTAGTGAAGGCCGGGTGGAGTGGGACACACTGGCGAGGGTGGAGAAGGTCGGCAGGCCGGGCCTGAAGGGATGATCTCCGCAAGAAACGAAAGTGGACGTGACTCTCAGGCTCATGCGGGTGCTGTCAAAGAGAAAAAAGGGACCGAATGCATGGCCAGAAAAGGAAATAGGGGGAATGAATGCAAAGAGTATGCCGGCATGAGGCGTGTATAGACGTATGTAGGTCCGAAAGCAGAAGGCGCAAAAGCAAGCACTGCGCACTGCTCGGCGCCTCTACGCACCGTTTGATCTTGGGAAGAGCATGCGGGCGTGAGTGGAGGAGACGAGGGGGGGGGAGATCCGACGGTCGGTGACAGCGTAGGTGCACCCAGCCAAAAATAATGTGGGAAGGGATCTGAGAGGGGGTCCAGGACGCTCCCGAAGGCCAGATTGATGTTACCGAGGACGAAGAGATGAGAATGACGTAATGCAGAGAGCGTCTCAGTACCATGAGGACGTAAAACGGGGACCCCGTAGACTGCGTGTCGACATGTGAATTCAGGGGGGTCGTGTTGCCATATATGGATGGGTCCCTCAGGTGGATGTGCCTTGCAGCCGTTTGTTCCTTGCCCCTTCAGCGTTGTCGATTTCGACGGCGGGCCTCCTCCCGTGTTTTACTTGTGTTTTCTTTTTTTTCTTTTTTTATAAAGCGATTTGGTCGTGCCAAACAGAGCCTGGCTTCGCAGCGTGTTCCCACTCGTCTTGCATCCCGCCCAGAACGGTCAGTACAACAACTCCTTGTGCCCTCGTAGCACACCTTCCCCTCCATGCTCATACACCCTCAGATGCATTCTGTGCCAAACGATGACTGGAGCTCCATGTTTTCCGCTCCTCTCGCCCCCGCCGTGTTCGCAAACCTCGCTGCCAACGGCGTGTTCCCCGTCCCGGCACCCTCCGTCCCGCAGGACACCAATCGCCATCTCCTCTCAAATCCCAGACCCAACCCCCCTCGCGATCGCCTCCAAGACTACCACTACGATCACCCCGCATGGTCTCACTCTCTCCCCAACCCGCGACTACCACTCTCGAAGCAGCAGCCCTCCATCGCGCTTGACCGGCTCAGGCCCACTCACGATGCCCCTCCGTCCGCCTCACATCCGCACGATCTCTCCCTTCATCAGCACAAACCTCAGCGGATAACCATCAGTGTCAGTCCCCTTCGTCCACAGCCGTCACGCGACGCCATTGACGCCACCTCCCAGGCCTTTGATCATCCCCTATCACATCAATCTCGTCCTCCACCATCCGATGCACCCCCAGATGCATTTCTTCATTCCGACCCCCTCTCAATACCTCAGGTGAACTATGAGTCCTACAACAACCCCATCGAGCGCTCCCACGTCGCCGTACCCCCTTCCTTATGGATGTCCCCCACGTCTACCCACCCGTCCTCTCCGGCCCTCTATTCGCCGCTTGCTCAATTATCCATACCCCAGAATGGCATCGTTGCTCCCGATCCATCCCCGCTCTCCGGCCATGTCCATGCGTCTCCATCCACGTCGGCGTCTCTTTCCGTTGACTCAAAGTCTGCCATCCTCTCAGACCTCTTTTCCGATGACCTCTTCAGCACCTGCAGCAACGAACCAGCACCAAGTTCGTTTACCTCTACCCGCTTGTCCGGTTCTCCAGACATTCAATCGATTGCCATGCCGTCCACCGAGACTGATCCAGAGAAACTCGCCAAACTAGATGCCCTCGCAACACAGGTATGGAAGATGTATGCCCGCACGAAAGCCAACCTTCCTCACGCTCAGAGGATGGAAAACATCACATGGCGCATGATGGCACTCGCTCTGAAAAAGAAAAAGGAGCAGGATGACTCGCCCGCCTCCCCTCAGGGTAGCGTGCGCGTAAAGTCCGAAAACGCCGTCTCGAGTCCTTCAATAAATCAACTCGACCCCCCAAGTTCCCAGCCCCCTGACGAGGAAAGAGGGAGACCCGTTGCAAAGGGCAAGGGCAAAGTGCAGGTCATTGGTTTCGATGGTACCAACCAGGATGGTACAGAGGATGACGAGTACGTAATCTCTTCCAACGTCCCCCTGTGTGATGCAAACCTTCTCTAGCGCCGAGCCGATGGACTGGCGGGCCATGAGCAGGTCAAGATCTCGAATTTCTATGGATTGGCGACCCCAAAGTCGCTCCCGCTCCCGTCCCCCCCCGCCACTAGTCACCCAGTTTGAGCAAACTGGCATGCACAGTCAGTTCGACGCCCGGTATCCCTTCCCAACCGCCCAAGAGCGTGCCGATAAGTCTCCTGAAGGACCTGTGCGACGCTCGGGGGAGCATACATCATCACCTAGCATACGGATACCGGGTGCCTCTACTCTGTCTTCTTCGCGCCCTTCTGCCACATCTTCAAGTGGCATGCGCTCCGCACTATCTGCCATTTATGAAGGCAAAGCTCCCCACGAGGCGTCTCCATTTGGAAGTCCCACCCGTGATAATGCGCACGTTAATCAATTTAACCATTCCTTGCCCACGCTCAATAACTCAGCCTTCCATCCGTCATCCCTACCTTCTTTTGGCCTCCACAGACTCTCCAAGTCCCCCCTTGACACCGAGTCTTCAAAGCCTCGCGCGTTTCCCAGGCACGTGCGCAAAACGAGTTTTGACCACACCGTGGAGCGCGAGGGTATATTCGCTGGCCCAAGTGGTAGGCATCAAGTGAATGGCAAACCTTTGTCTCCGGACAGCCTTGCGGGCCAGAAGCGGCGTGCGGACGCACCACATGCTGAGAGCGTACTACGAGCTGACCCATCAAACGTGGAAGGCAATCCACGCTCGACGAAACCCCGAGAACCGGATCAGTACGTTGGTAGTGGTTCTTTCCCGTCATCCGCGTTCAATTTCAGCTTCACGCCATATGAGGGAATGTTCGACTTCACCTCAGGAAGCACAATATCACATCATGAATTCCCACACATGCTCCAAAGCGCGGAGAATGCGAGAGCACCTGATTTGCATTTCCATGATTCTGCGCCGCACTCGCTGAGTGGGCCTACTTATACGCCTTCAGTCGGTTCTCCCCCTGGCATCGACGAGGGAGTATCTACTACTACTACCGCCAACACTACCATGGCAGAGGACTATGTCCATCGATTGAACGCTGCCTTCAGCGCCGAAGACGGCGTCGATTATCGTCAACTATTCGGACTCCCCTTCCCATCCTTGGATGCCAGTATCAGTCTTGGTCAAGGGCCATATACCCACGTCGACCCAACGCAGATTTTGCCTGTGGAACATGGAGAGATGGTTTTGCAGAGCTATCATGCGAGCCCAACCAGCGATTGGGGCAATGCCCTCCCGTCGTCGACCGCCTCTCCTGAACCCTACGTCACGTCCAGCGCTTCATCTCCCCCGTCCGTCGAGGGCGCCAACAACGTGACCGGCTCACGCATATCTAATCGCAAGATATCATCGACAAATCGCGTTGCCCAGGGGCTGCAACGGAGGAAGTCTACGGCTAATGGCACAGTCGCCGTCTCCAGATCGGCGACGAGCACTCCTGAGCTGACTACGGAGAGTAGTAGCTCTGCTACCGCCAAGGGAAGCAGTGATGATGGCGATCAGCCACCAACTTCATGTACAAATTGCCAGACGACGAACACCCCCTTGTGGCGACGGGATCCCGAGGGACAGCCTCTCTGTAAGTAGCCGCCTTCGTGCCAGATGAACGCTCGATTGACCGACGTCCAACAGGCAATGCCTGTGGGCTTTTCTATGTGAGTGTAACCGACGCTTTGCTGTGAATCAATTCTTGAACGCCGTTTAGAAACTGCACGGTGTGGTCCGCCCATTGTCGCTCAAGACCGATGTCATCAAGAAAAGGTGAGTTCCACCGCTTTGGTTGTATCGGGTATTCATCGTATTTGTAGGAATCGGGCATCCGGTACGCCGAATGGTACCAACTCTCGCAAGAGCGGAGGCGCCGGACTGCCAAAGATCGCCGCGTCAAGTAGACCTCGTTCTGCCACCACGAACGCTATTCCCACCGGAATTGCTGGCACCCGTGCGGCGCCCACAAGTCGGGGAATAAACGGGACTTCGCAGGGTGCCACGGCAGCGGTGAAGAGACAGCGGCGAACGTCAACCGGGCTGCCGAGCTCTCCCGTCACACGTAAAGGAAATGAACCCATGCTTTAATTCTGACATAACGCTTCGTGCTTGTGTCGGTTAGCTATCGTCACCAATTATGGGGACCTGCGTGCATATATTTTCTTGACTGGAACGCAGGATACTTCTATGTAGATATTGATCTGATTGACCATAGATTATTCTTTCCCTGCTCTCTCTCTCTTTTCTTTTTTCCCGAATAGCTTGCTCACATGCGATATGCTGCCCTCTAATCTTATTCTACGTGTAGATTACGACGCTGTATGATTACTGCGTGGGCATTTCGTGCAGGGTTGACATGTAGCCAAGTTGTTCAGAGTCCGAGACCTGGACAAGCGATCGCGTCTAGCCCTGTTTGGCCAACGACGGCGACAGCGACAACGAAGACCCACCTTTTTGACCGCGAACACCGTACATACATCCCCTCCACCACCTGTCGCAGCCAACCTGGCATCGTTTTTCAAACATGCGTCACCCTCACCGCGTACTCCGGTGCCCTCGTATATGTCTGGTCTCCAGCCTGTAGCATCAAAGGACGTAAAGACGCCAAGCCAGCGGCTCTCACGAACAGAGCTTGACTTTGAGCAGGCTCTGCGCACAGGAGGGACTGTGCTCATTAGGGAGAGCTTGGACGTCAATACCCTCGGCACCGTGGACAACCCCGCCGGACGCGAGCTCGTGGCATCGCTATCGCCTCCGGAGAAAGATCAAAGGACGATTCGCGCTGTCCACCAGCCCATCATCGTACCGCCCACTCCTTCACCCAATCCCTCACCCTATTCTGCCCAACCTCCCTCTTCCTCATCCTCCTCTAACGAAGTCTTCTATGACGCTGAAGACCCCGACATGCAGACCAAACGACGTTCCATTTATCGATCGCCCGGCACCTCCAGCAGCCCAGACCTAGCCACTCTCATGCGCAAAGCCAAAGAGCGAGGTGGGGTCGTGCCAGCTAGTCTTGCCGCAGCGCAAAAGGAGAAGCGGCCGGAGCTTCCCCCGCCATTACCCTGCGCCCCCGCGAGTTCTGCTCTTCGGCCGCCGACATCGACACGGCCACGTTCAGCAACGAACACCGCGCCGCCTGGACCACCCAAGTTGTCGATCACCGCATCGTCCTCGTCGTCTAGTAAGCTGGTCAAGCCGCCCAAGGATCCTGTCAGCCCCAGCGGATCAGACTGGGTCATGGCCAGCCCGCGGTCTAGAACGACGTCTAGAGTCGACTGTAACAAAGTGCGCCGTGTACTGGCGGGGACGTGACGTTGTTCGCTCAATGTTTTATTTTTCCCTCTTTCCAGACGACGAAAAACACTGTCAAGGCGAAAACGAGCGCATTTTTGGGTAAAATGCTTGGACAGTCGACGCGCGATCGTTCTGTGCGTCAAATACATTACCTCTGTGGGATCGTTGGTTGACCGTGTGATACAGCGCACGGACGCCTCATCGCCGGCGTCTCCTTCGGGAAGGCCCTCACTGTTCAGTAGCTTTGTACCCCCAGTGCCACCGTTGCCCGGGGACGTTCAGTCCTCCACGCCGGTACTGTCACCCCTTAAAGACGTATTCTCGACACCACAGCCACCTCCACAAAGTGAAAAGCCTTTGCCGCCCATACACGCGGGGCCGATAGACCGCGCTAGCAACGACTCCGACTTCAGCTCACTCGTCGTTGTTGATCCGGTATCCCGGCTGAAGGGACGCACGCCCTCTCCTGACCAACGTTCGACGGGGCGACCATCGGGTGATGGCAAATTACCCGGTCATGCCAAGCGCCGGAGTATGAGTGTCAGCGACCTCGACGTTTTCAAATTTAATGTGGAGCCCTCTCCCGGACCGAGTATCCCACCCAAGGACCATGGCATATCTGACGGCCAACCTTGGGACTCGTCCTCGCTTCACGGGATCCTGAGCGACTTCAAAGGCGTGTTGTCGACGCTGGACCCAGACACAGGCACATCGTCCTTCGATCTACGGGACCCATCGAAGCCGGGCCGGAGGGCTGCGTCATCCCCCTTATTCGCGAGCACTGTTGGTCAGGCACCCACGTCGTCTCAGGTGGACGTAAAGTCCCCCTTATTACCTCCTACCCCGGTGGTTTCCTTATCAACGGAATCGTCACCTCGGCGAGACCACACGTCGCCGTCCAAGGATTCTCTGATGGCCGAACCGATTGTACCCCCTCGAACGTCTTCCCTACGGCGGCCTGTTCGTTCCCGTTCTGGGTCTGGCCCGCATCAGCGACAACAGGGCATGGGACCCGGCGGCCTAGGCTTGCCGCGCGTCCCGCCCCCCAAGTACGGGCCCAGTCCGATGCGGTACAAGCAGTACGGGAACCAGATGCGGTCGTCTTACCGTGATACATCGAGACTGCGCGTGAACCACTCAACTGCGTCGACGTCAGAGCCGTCGTTGATCCCCACCCATGACGAGGCGCGACCTTGTACGTCTTTCGATGCGCCTTTTCTTTTTTTTTTTTTTTCTGAGGTGACCTGACGGGATTGTATGACAGCACTGGCTGCGGGTTCGAACGAGCTCACGAACAACGATCTCGTGCTACCGCGGTTTGCGTCCAACCCGTCGTTTTCGCAAAAGGAGAAGGAGGAGACGCAGGACCCGGAAGAGTATGGCAAGGAGCTGGCCGCGCGGTGTTATCGGGAGGACGACTCGTTTTTGGCCAAGGACAAGATTGCTGAGTGGTTGGGTGGCCAGTACGTGCATCCTCGTTGCGTCGGTGATGCGGACGGGGCGTTGAATTGTCTCTCTTTGACAGCGGTGCCATCAACAAGATCGCGCTTCGGTATTACATGGATTACTTCGACTTTGCAGGGCTGCGGTTGGACAATGCGTTTCGGTGGGTGCGACATTTGAGAGGTGGATCGTCGTGGCTGACGGAATACGCAGACGGTTATGTTCCAAGCTGTATCTCAAGGCTGAAACGCAACAAGTCGATCGTATCCTCGAAGAGTTTAGCAGACGCTTTTGGGATTGTAATCCCATCCGCTTATATGGGAGTGCGAGTGCGTACACGCCGTCTTGTTTCTATTGTCTTGGTAGCTTATGCGTCGTGTGATGTGTGACGTAGGCGTTGTCCATGCGGTCACCTATTCCCTCTTACTGTTGAATACCGATCTCCATGTGGCTGATATCACCAGTCGCATGTCGCGGACCCAGTTCGTCCGGAATACCATGACTGCCATCCAGATGCAACTCCATCCTACGCGATACGCCTCGACGATAGACCTGGATCTCGACGATACCAGCAGCGGGCCGGGGACCAATTCGGACGGAACTGAGACTCAGTCGGTGACGCGATCAAAGCGGAGTGCGAGCATCGCGAGTTGGAACAGCATCTCGAGGGATACGGTCGTGTCGTCGGGGGCGTTGTCTTCCGCTGGGTTGTCTGCGGTGCAGCCGTCGTTGAACAGCAGTACTACATCTTTCCATCACTCGCCCGGGGTGGAGTCGAAGCCGCTCAGCGCGGGACCTGTGCATGTCGTGTATGATCGGAGTTGGGAGATGGAGATGGAAGGGTTGCTCAAGGTGCGTTGTCGCGTTTGGTCGTGAGGACGCGTTTGACTGATCGGTGGGTGTAGGACATGTATTCGGCTATCAAGAGCCAACAGATCTTGCAACCGTTGGGTATGATCTGTTTGGCTCGTTCTTTGTGATACTCATGGTAGCTTGGTATAGCCCATCATCTCATGGCACGCAGCCGAAGCTTACGCGGACCTCCCGATCGGTTGACGACGCTGAAACGGGGTAGTATTAGAGGCATCCAGTCTATCCTCGGTGCACCGTACAGCCCATACAGTAGTAATAGCAGCATCGAGGGACGCGCCAGTCCATCGCCTAGCTTTGCAACCTCGACGCACGAAGTACGACATCCCAAGACTCTTTCTACATCCTTTTACTCATGACTCGTTTAGGGACTACACAGTTCTGTGGCAGCATTCCTCACGCCCGCCCTTGGATTCGCGTCCAACTTATCCCACACGATCATACGCGAAACACAGGAAGACGAAGATCGGAGCTTCCAGAGCCACGAGTCCAACTCGACGACGATCAGCATTACGGACGAAGAATTGGCATTGCTCGGTGCGCCATGGGCAAAAGAGGGCATGCTCTGTCGCAAGCAGTATTGGGAGTCCACTGGGAAGCGCGCCAGGTCCAAGAACTGGCTCGACGTCTTCGTGGTCATTCAGCGCGGCGAGCTCAACATGTTTACCTTTGGGGAACATGGTGGAGGTGGGGGCGGGATCGTTGGTGGTGGTAACTGGCTCGTATGTCGAGTCTGATTCGATGTGATTGTCAACTGATCTCTGCGCATAGGAAAATGCGAACGCCGTCGGGTCCGTGCAACTTGCGCATTCGTTGGCGCATGCGCTTCCGCCTCCGGGCTACAATCGACACCGACCGCATTGCATGGTGTTGACCCTCGCCAATGGCGGCGTCTACTTCTTCCAAGCAGGCACGGAAGAGCTCGTCAACGAGTGGGTGTCGACGTGCAACTACTGGGCCGCGCGGACGAGCAAGGAGCCGCTCGCGGGGGGCGTGTCCAACATGGAATATGGCTGGAGCCGCGTCACGGACGCGCACCCTCGCTCGGTGTCGGAGAACGACGCGTTGCGTGAACATGACCGTGCGGACACGATCAGCGTGCGGAGCGGTCGGAGCAATCGCAGCAAGTTTGGCTGGCGGGACGGAGTGGCGACCGTGCGGGCGCCGCATTCGCCATGGAAGGACAGGACAACGATCAGCGATTGGAAGCCGCCGATACCGCCAATGATATCGAGCATTCACGACGAGGAGACGCAGTTGGAGGCGCTGCAAAAGTATGTGGGAACGCTGAAGAAGGATCTGCAGCACCACAACGAGCTACGGGAGCCGATGGTTGCCTTGGTGAGTAGTCGAGGTGTCGTCTCGTGCGTCTGACGTGTCCTGATGGGTCTGGGGGGTCGTAGTACGAGCCTCGGTCAGCCAACGGGATCAGAGCGCAGAGCAACTGGGAAAAGAAGTCCCAGTATCTCTTGACCGAGATCGTCAAGTACGAGTCTTACATCGATTCGCTGCAATCCGCGATGAGTCTCCGGCTGAAGAAGAGGGGCGAGAAAGCGCTAGAGAGGGCCCTCGGGAAGGTCGCCCCAGAGGAGGATCTCGTCCGTTCAGGGACGGTGCGACGAAAGGAACGTGATGCCGAGGAAGACACGATCTCAGAAGTGGACGAGCAGTCGTCCGTGGCTTGTTTAGGCGCCGCGCGTAAGCACCGACGAGAGACGGCGGAAGGCGGTCAGTGGGCATGACATATGATACTCGATTTCTCTTTACATAATAGAGTTAATAATCCTTCGCTGTTTTTTTCTCTGAACTCTGCTTTGCGTCGACCTTGGAAATGTGGAATATTTATGTATGATATCTCACCTACTTTCTTTCTTTCTTTTGTCTACTTTCGCTCGCTTTCGTGGACATTTGCTTTTTCTCGAATGAATGGATACCTGTCTTTTCTGACGAACGAAAGAATGGGCGAGAGGGTACAAGTAAGGGTATGCTATGCTTATAGACAACTTGGCCCTGTCGCGTACTAGAATCGCGTTAGTCTTTCTGACCGCCCCGATCGAACGTACATGACACACCTTGGCGGCAGAAATGACGCCCTCGAGACCGCTCGTGGATGCCTGTGGTCCCCACTCTGACCCACCCTCGTTCGCACCATACCACACGGAACCCACATCGTTGGTCGCGTTCAGCGCGTTGTGATGTATGGCCGCGTTCTGGGCGGACAGGAAGTCCCTATAGTTACCTGCCAACGACGCGTCGTGGGCTGAATCCAAAAAGTATTGGACGTGTTTCATCCATAGCCCCTATATGCAGGATTGAGCGTGCGTCGTGGAACGGAGGGGGAACATGACGCGTGAAAGTAGACGTGCCGGTCGGTCTTACCTTGAACAGTTGCTGCAAGGAGCGGAAAAGGCGTCAGCGTTCACAGATGAGGATGCACGTGAGGGGGGAGACGAGCGTCGCACCTGGTCCTTGTCACAGCGAGAGCTGCTGGCCTTGACGTCGTCGCACGACTCTTTGAGGATGCCGTTTTCGGTGAGCGAGTGTATCGTCGCACTGAGGCTGACTTGTGCTTGCTTCAAGAACGTCTCGTTCCTACTGCCGTCGGCAACGTAGAGTGCGCCGAGTCCGGACGCGACAACTGCCTGCTCGGGGGGAGGAGTGGAGATGAGAGGAAATCAGACAAGGCTGTGATTCAGTGGTAAACGGACGGACTTGATTGTACATCCACGTGGTCTATGAGTGTAATGCAATGCGACGATGAGCATATCAAATATGAATACATCCACTAGAACATACCGCCCCGTTGTTCTTGCACGTGCTGAGGTCTAATCCATCGTTGAACAAGCCGTCTGGTCCTTGCATGCCAGAATTCAACACTGTAGCAGAGCGTGATCGCTGTTGTCAGAGCTCCATTTTATCGAAGACGTACACCATTCGTATTCCTAGTCAGATGAGTAAACAGTCATTAAAACCGGAAACGAACGACTTACCTTGAAAGCATTCTGAAGATATACCTCATTTTTGGTCCTGGAGTAAGCTTGGGCTGACGTCAAAAGAAAGAGTTCGTTGGTGATCGCGTTCTTGTATGTATGAGCACTGGACCACCAGACTAATAGCGAGTCGATCAATAGGAAAGGAGAGCCGAGTGCAAGGGAAGGCCTACCTCCACCTCCACAAGTATCATCCCACTGTGCTGCAACCATATCGTAGATTGCAAGAGAACTAGACTAGCCAAAGAAATGAGATTGGATTCGACAGGGCAGATGCCTCTAACCATATAGTGACTGCAATCCTCGCCGCGGGAAGCCTTGTAGTCGCTGATCTTCCATAGCGCGAGTATGACCCACTGGAGGACGTTCGTCATCACATTCCATAGGGTTACGAGAAGTGACAAATACCTGGGCATCGTCATAGCTCCCTTCGAAGAACTGGTCCCAATTTGTAGCAGGATTCAAAGCGGCTCGTCCAATGTATGAATTGTCCGCGATACTCCCGTATGTGTTGGTATTCGTCAGGAGCATCAAGGTGTGTAAATCCTCCAAGGTGTTCTGTTGATGGGGCGTTCGGACATCGAGATAAAATGGATGACACTGCACTTACAGCGTCGGTCCAAAGCTCCCCGCCGATATACTGACCAGAAGCGCTGTTCCAGAATTTGGCTTGCAACTCTTCTGCAATCGCCTATGGTTCGTCTCCTCAGGCCCTCACATCAACAGGACGAATAGGTACAAACATACGTTGGCATTGTTCGTCCCCGAACATTGGCGACCTTCCAGAGAGGCTGCATTCGCGCCAATGACAGACAAGGCAGCAGAGAGGACAAACTTCAGGGAGTAGAAGGGGTGCATTTCTGAAGCGTGTGGTGATGGGTGCCCGCCTACTTAAGTCAACTCCCGGTACAGTACTCATTCACGGACGAGGGCATATTGAGGAACGGCCTTACCTCAGTGTCAGCCGACTCTCTGATTAAAGCACCCGAATAGCCGTTAAGCGATGTGCAAAGTTACGTACCACAGTGGCTGGCCGGCGCATGTCGGGGTGCAGTGAGCAAGGTCTACGAGTCCGGGTCTGGGAACAAGTTTGGGCTTATACGCGCTACTAGAAGCTCTGTCACGGACTCGGAAGTATGTAGCAAGAATCCGTTGTGCAGTACTTTGTACTTACCTGCATCCTCAAGTGGTGTGCCAACAGATAGGCACTGATCAACTTCCGTGATGTCAGTAGTTTCAACAGGTCGCGTGACTATTCAAGCTCGACGTGTTCTGCGCTGCTTTCTTTCCTTCAGGACCTTTGGACGCTGCATACTTCCCCCGTTATCTACCGTCTTTACGATGTTTCGCAGCTCGAC
>JBBPJY010000206.1:1806-13716 GCA_038088975.1 Xerocomus cyaneibrunnescens
TTGCAGGACAGCAGACACATCTTCGACATCTTTTTGAGCTTTCTTCCTCATGTAAAAGATTGGACAATCCTTGCTCGTACACAAGACATCCTTGATCACGACGGTCAACGTCAAATAAAAGACACACGAAGACGGATCAGTACCTGATGCAATGATCCCTGACATCGTTGGCATTGGGTCCACAATCTTGAGAACCGGACCTGCATCCGCGAGGTGGCATTTACTTGTTTTTGATAGAGTTCGTGAACCCTTGGGCGACAGCTGTTGCAAACGGCGCCATCTTAACCCCTCCGTGAGTTATCAAAACTTGAAGTGAGTGGACATGTACTGACTGGCTACGCTATTGTTCGGTCGTAGAGCCGTTTTGCATCCAAGACAGGTGACTGTTTTGACGGCGAACTTCATGAGCCCTCCGACGGTGGGCGTCGCGATTGCAATTGACCGAGTGTGATCGCCGGACACTAAGAAACGTTAAGTGATGCAAATGCAGGACAAGATTCTGAAACATACAGAGTGAATTTGCTTTTTCGCCAAGAATGGGTTCGAAAATCCTCATGAGAGGTTTCGAGAGCTGGTTCTCAAGATAATATTTGGTATCGATGGGAATGTTGTTTTCGAGTACATAAAGGGGGTCCTCGGACTTCTCATAGGCAGCGGCACCTACGAAAATAAAGACACCTGTGAATTCTTGTATAACACAATACCGAGTGGGTATACCCTTGATGCCTTTAACAATGACATATGCGACGCGATCGCCCAGAGCAGGGGCAGAACCAGCGTCACGCTGTCGCATCCGTTCTGCAAGTTCTACGTGTGCCTGTTTTGCTGCATAATCTGCCTTGGCGAGTGCTTTCGTGATCACGAGCTGGGACATGTCGATCTTGTTTTGCAGCAAATCAGATATCATCCGCTTCGTGTAGCTAATTTCAAGTCAGTTTGGACAGAAGAGATAGATTAGCATGACACACTCTTCTGCTCCCTTTACATCTCGGTCAATGAGCATCTTGTGTAGGCACGTCTCGATAACAGTCGAAACAAGCCGACAGTTGTCCCTTCGAACCGTCTATTTCAAGGTCATCGGACAACTGGTAGATGGGAGCTTTGAAAGAATACGTACTTCGATGCCTTTTGCATCCATCTTGTCATATTTCTCTGCCTTCGTCCAGTAGAGTCCTGCATACCGCTTTTTACTGATGAGCAAATAAGGGAAGTAGACTTTCTCAAATTCGAGATTGATCGGCTTGATGAATTTCGTCGTAACAAAGCCCGCAGCTTGGGCTCCTGCGCCGACACCCTTGTATCAAGTGAAATGACATCGAAGTCGCAAAAAGAAACGCACCGAGTTCCATGACGGTCTTAAGATCTGAAGGACCAAATTTAACCATGACAGAATCTGTATCACCGTAGATTACTTCCGCGTTATGACTGTGGCCATTCGCTAGAGAGAACTCGGCTTCTACTTCCTGGAACAGATATGGATGATTGAGAAATGTCGCGAGAGTTTATGGTATAGTCACTAAACCTGCTTGGTTTTCTCGATCATTTGGCGACCGTACGCAGTCACACTAGACGAGATAGCAAGGCAAGGCAGCTTTCCAACCGTTGCGCCTGTAAATCCATACACAGAGTTGGCACTTATCTGCGTTGAAATCAGCCTCTGGTAGATCGATAACATTAACTCAATGTACCTTGAGGGCAAGTTGACGACCATCTAGTACTGCCCTTCTAAAGGGATCAGTTTCTTTCTTGAGATCAGCTTTCGCGCGTTTTCTCGCGGAAATGAGGTCCTCCAGCACGGTTGGTAGCAGCCCCTTTCGTTTTGCCTTTGTAACGAAGAAGTCTAGCCGCAGAGCAATTAGAACAATGAGTGGATATTAGCGAGGTGTCGTACCGTTATTTGGTGTCTGAATGTAATCTATGTCTTTAATGAGCCCTAGTCGATCGATAGCTGGCTTCTCTAAAAGTGTTGTGTAGCACAGGTTATGAGCCATCATGATAGAAGGGTACAGAGAACTAAAGTCGAGCGTTGCAATAGGCGTATCGTAGTAGCCTTTCCTCGGCTCGATGACAGTTGCACCTTCATACTGTTCATCAGACCCTGTAGATCTACGGTTAGCCAAGCGGAATTGCATTCCACGCAGTTGTTATAGGCTCACCTTCGCCCTTGAATGCAGGGACGAGATAACCCTCTTCGTTCGCTCTTCGATAGAGCTGAGAAAGGACTTTGATAGACTGCCCGCGAGAGAGTAGGAAATTGAACGGAACCCCTGTAACGCGAGCCATTTCGGTGTAGTTTACGAAACACATCAGTTTATCGAGTAGTCGTTGGGGCAGGTATGCATCCTAAGCGGTGTGTATGTTAGATGGACTCCATGAGCAAGCGTATATAAAGTGACCCAACCTTTAGGCAGTACACGGCTAGCCGCCGCCTAGATTCCGGCCCACCATTCTGCAACTCCGTGATAACTGAATGGTGGACGTCCTCTTTTTGCTCGCCTAGGAACCGCGCACAGACAGAATTAAGCGTATAACTTCGCAGTTTGTGTTCACGTTGCATGAACTGGAGTACATCAAGCTGTAAGCGACCATCGAGGACCGTCTCCTTTGAATCGCGTTGACCGTAAGCTTTCGAAGAGAAGTGGGTGTCTTTCACTTGCGCCTTGACACCTTCGCGCGAGTTCAGTGTCATTCGAAAGCAACGTCAATGAAACCTAGACATGCCTTTTAATCTCCCAAGATGGGGAAATTTGGCAGCTTTCAGGTGTTTTGCCCTGTCCATAAGGTAAGGCCAATCGAAATTTGCAATATTGTATCCGATGACTACGTCAGGGTCCACCTGCTCAATGAAGTCTCGCCAAGCGTGAAGGAGTTTTGTTTCGTCATCAAAAGAGAGGACTTGGGACCCAACAATGTGTGAACAAGTGTTAAGCGTGAAAACATTCCGTATGAATGGTTGCGCCTCGCCTGGCCCGAGTATTTGTTAGCTTCGTCTTTGGGCAAGAGGTACAAGAATACCACCTTGACGAGTCACCATGTTCGCAATTTGAATGACGGGATCAACGCTAGCCTCGGGGAATATGCCTTTTCGCCCAGCACATTCGATATCGAAACTGAGTATGCGTAACGGTGCGATCTTTTGCCAGTCCCCCTCAGGAGGATACGAACTGAAAGCATTCCACCTTCGGACTGTGTCTAAAAACTAGAAGCTTGATAAAACCCATGTCACCGCACCTTACATTAAGCTCGATTTGACACGTGGACCGTTTTGCTTCTTCAGAAAGAAGTTTGTATCTTCCTGCCGGTATTTCAATCCAATTCATTCCTACGACCTGATCATAGACAGTAGCTCAGGAATTGACATCTCGCATGATAGCAGGAACCAACCTTGGTATCTATCATAAACCGGAGTATATACGGAATGTTGCTCTCGAAGGTAGCATAAAGTTGGCCGAGCACAAAGAAATCTCGGAAAGAAATTTCACCTCGTTCAAACACGCGTAATCACCACAAAGTAAGAAGTTAGTGAAAGAGGGGTGTATTACTTGAAATTGACTTATCTCGAACTTTAGGAACAACTTTTGGCTCCGATACCGTCAACCTCATAAACGGTAACCAATCGTCTCCTAGATAGCCCCAAAGCGTACGATTTTTCACAATTTCGATATCGAGAACATAGTTGCCCTCTAAGACATTCTAGTCCAGCATACTACGTGAATTCATTCTGCGTTATTGTATCATTCGCTCACTCACATTCAAGGCATCCGTGAAGGCATTCAAGTCAGCGTTGTCGAAGCCACGAGGAACAGAGATATAGAAATAAGGCATAAACTGTGTGACATTTGCAAGGACACTATTCCCGGCCTAAAGTATTTCATAGTAAGTACGGCTTCAAAGACCACGCAAGACAAAAGACACCTCGGTGACGCCAAACATACGCAACATTGTACGTCCGGTACTGGGGTCTGTCGCGTTCTCGATATCCACCTGTTGGAAGACTAATGTGGTTTCAGCTTGAGAGAATGAATCCAGTGATCAGAGAAAACACACCAATGGAATCAGTCTTCTCATTTATTGGCTTGAGTTTTGGGCGAGACCATGAATCAGCGCCACCTTCAGAGGCTGAAGTATATTCAAGTCAACTGAGAATGTTTCGAGACTGATCTTCGGAGACATACATGGACCGTCTGAAACATTCTGACTGAGCTGTTCTAGTACATCAGCGAACGACGAATTCTGCGTATTCCGTGAACTGGAGGGCGTTAGCTTCCTTCGCTTCGCTGCTGGTTCGGTGACTGCCCCCGCCTTAGCTCTATCGTACGAATCCGTGTCAGCATTCGGACTCGGAAAGTAAATTCCACAGGCTGTTTACCTAGACCCTCCATTGAGCTTTGGGGTGGCCATGACAGAAAAGTTGGGATGGCGGAATGACACTGGCGCTAGACGCGTCCCGAGTGGTGACGCGTGTGGTCGAGTTTGTAGCGATTCCATTCTAGGAGAACCCCCTGTGTCACAATAACTATACATTCGATACTAGTTCTACTTCCTAGCGGAGGAAGAGTTCTGTGCCAAATCTAATAGTATCTGCAGGTGATTCGACACTGTGTCCAACAGTCCTTGAGTCCATGTAGATTTCGTGGTCATTTCCCCCCTGTCGGTCGTGGTCAACACATGCCTAGAGAACAATGTATCAACCATCGAGAACTCACCACCTGGGTCTTGTCCCCAAAGAAGTGAATCTCCACAAATCCATCGTTCTCGACAAACTGCAGACAATAACGTTTGTCCCATCCATCAGGGAAAACATCAAAGGAGATTTGACCACCGATGGAGAACGTCAAGTTGAGGTCGAGGTTTTCGGGGCGACACTGCACGCGAAGCTGCTCGATGAACGCAGCGCGGATCTTGTATTTCTGGTTGTGCATATTAGCCTTGTTGTCGTGGTGCAATATGTAGACTTACTTTGTCGTGTTCTTCGAACTCGTTACGCTCCTGTTTGCTTTTCGAGGTATCCAGCTAAGCGAAGTGTAAACGGACAGGCTGGACGATACATACGTTGCATTCCTGCCTATCGGGCTGACGTTTATCATCCCGTTTCGAAACTCGACAAATGTGCCCCTGAGACTGGATGAACCAAAAGAATGACTTATAGATCTGGTCACGAACCGCTTGATTGGAATGTCAATTTCAGACAGGTACCGAAGCATGAAGTTGACGAGTTTTTTGTACTTTTCCTCCCCCACGAAGTTGATAAACGATTGCGTTGCCAGAGGCTTCCCGAGACGAAATGCGACCAATCCGTTCTCCGCGAACGCAAAGTCGAAGTCGTCTAGGACTGGCAGGACGTTAGCATGCAACGATACCCCCAGAGAACGGTTGTTGAAGATGGAACAGACCATTCCTGCCGTCCACGGTGAGCTGTTCACTAATTTTGGCAAAATCAGAGCCTCCGACGAATCCGATGGCCACCTTTTGTTTGAGCTCGCCGAGGAATTCGATCATCTCCGGAGTGATTTTCTGTCTGAAAGGTAGCGTTTGATGCGTCTAGTTCAAGACGTGGCAAGGTAATCATACCTTGGACGTGTGAGGGTGCCATCGACGTCAAAGAGAACCAATTTTTTGATTGGACGACCTGCAAAGTCTGAAGCGACCATGATGGTTGTGTTGAACGGTGCGATCGCGTCGATTAGATGTGGCGGTGCATAGCATGAGAATCAAGTCCCCTCTTACCAACTGTGAGGATGGCCCGCAGATACAACATATTTTCTTTGCCATCCCAGCTGGTCGACACCCTCACTCCAAGGGTTTTGGTTGGCCAACCGTCTCCTCGTGAACCTTCTCCACCTCCGCCGCATGCGGGGCCTGTTTCGAATGCAAAAGGTTGCAATATCTGTCTTGCAGCTGCGTTTGCAGACGTAGATGAGCAACGTGCGCACTTTCGCACAGATTGGCATCGCTACAACGTCAAGATACGCCTTGCTGGTGAAAAACCCGTCACGGAGTCTGCGTTCGCTCAGCTTGTTGGTGGTATGCTTCTCCGCCTGCACCTCCACGCGAAACTGACGTTACGCTACCTGCGCAACAGGCCTGGAAGATTCTCTTTCGGGTTCCGCCTCCTCTTTAGATGACTCCTCGGATGAATCAGACGCTGTCAGTGCACTCCTTAGGAGAATCGACCACACTTCCCTTTCCGACTTCCCCGAGGATGCCACCGTCAGAGCCCCGCTAACAGCCCTCACCTGGTTTCACTCTCCACCATCAACACAAATTGGGGTCTACAGGATGCTCTTTCCCATAGACACACCACCGTCCGCATATTTGGCGGAGCTGAAAGCAATGCAAGCTATCGTCGAGGGAGGGCGGAAGTGGGCTATTTTCATGGTTGCTGGTGGTCATTTTGCGGGAGCTGTAGTGAGAGTTGGGCGTGTCGTCGATGAGCAGGACGAGGCCGTGCAGACACGAAAAAGAAGGCCTCCAAAGCCAAAGCCAGAGACCGAAGTCTTGAAACACAAAACCTTCCACCGTTATACAAGTAAGCCAGTTCCTCTGACAATGGCACGCTTTTCATTGGAAACTCAGCTCGTAGGAAGCAGGGAGGGTCCCAGTCAATCAACGACAGTGCAAAGGGCGCTGCGATCAGTGCTGGTGCCATGCTGCGTCGATACGGAGAGCAGGCACTGCGTGAGGTGAGTGAAGACTATGACATGACGTCAATTCCATTGTACAGAACTCTGACAGGATATTCGTAATTTGCTTCGAGACTGGGCAGAAGACATCCACGAGTGTGAACGTATCTTCATTCGAGCAAGTGTATCCAATCGTCGCATATTCCTCGACTACGAAGGGTGCGTAATCAGCAAAGGGGATGATAGATTGCGGACTTTTCCATTCCCAACACGCCGACCTGTATGTCTCCACTCTTGTCACAGAAATTACCAATTCATGTCACCTGTCGTAGACTCAAGCGGAACTTGCCCGATGTCTCCAAGAACTAGTTCAGGTCAAAGTCTCTCACCTCACCGAAGAAGACCTCCGCGCTCAGGATGAGGCCTACCTTGCCTCACTTCCGAAACCCAAACCTCCGCCAACGCAACCCATTCCTGAGAGTTCTGAGAAACCTAGGACACTCCGTCCGACAAAAGAAGAGGAGCGCTATCGTGAGAAATGGAGTCGATTACTTGACATGGTTTCTAGGGGTCGTCTTGAACCTCTGAAGGGCTTCTGGGAACGTGAAGGCGAAGATATCGGTGGCGTTGACGTACCAATCCCAGGGTGGATAGGTGACCGGAGAGCGTCGCTTTTGCAGGTTGCAGCGCAAGCGGGACATGAGACAGTTGTGCAGTGGCTGCTCTTTGATTTACACGCAGATCCGACGACGCCTGTTTCACTCGCGTGGACAAAGGAAGGTGGGACTGAGTCGGACGCGTCTGATGTGGAGGCTCCACCTGCTGGGTCTCGGCGTACGGCATACGACCTGGCGCGATCCCGTGCTGTGCGAGACGTGTTTCGGCGGTGTGCAGCAGATCATCCCGACTGGTGGGATTGGTTTGGCGTGGCGCACGTACCGAGTGCGCTAAGCAAGGAGAGAGAAGACGAGAGAGACGATAAAAAGAAACAAAGGAGAAAAGGCCTAAGGGAGAAGATGAGAGAAAGAGAGGTGCGAGAGCGGGAGCGGGTGAAGCACGCAGAAGCGGCGGTCCCCGTCGAAGAGCCCTCGAAGGTGAAGGAACTGCCGAGCGGGCCGCAGAAGCTCGGGGGCTCGTCTGGCTCCACGGGTGGTATTGCTGGACTTACACCAGAAATGAGGGCCAAAGTAGAACGAGAGCGAAGAGCCCGAGCAGCGGAGGCTCGATTGAAACTACGAGGATGATATACACATATATTTGTTGCTCGGCCCGGTGCGAGCCGTATCAACGCGTGATCTGATGCGGTTGCGCGTGAGTCACGTGGGCGGTAATAACGTTCCCTTTGTTGAAGACGGCGACGAAAGCGAAATGGCCCCATCAAAACACGCCCGCATCGCTCAACACAACAGTGACGACACCGAGCCAGGCACTCCAAAACCCAATTACCGCCAAGGCAGCAAGAAACGCCTCAGCGATGCTCATGGACTCGACCCTGATACCAGCTTCACCTCAGATCCTGGACGCGCCCCATTAAGAACAGTCAACATTAATGACGACGCGGCCGAGAAGCGGCGGCGAAGAAAGAGTATTAAGCTGGCTGTTATCGATAGCGCGGAGGCAGGTCCTTCCTCCGGCAACAGGATGGACACGGGAGAGTGCTCGAGAGTTGCACTAGCGAAGCAGAAACAGCAGCAGCAACTCAATTCTGCAGTTCCTCCCCCAGTCATAAACGTGCCTCTGGATGTCATGAACTCGAACTTCGAAGAGTGGATGAAAATGGCTACAGACAATGTAGGCAACATCTCGTCAATTAGGCTGCTTGTTCACTCTCTCCTAGAAAATAAACGCAGCGAATTCATGGAATTTCGCCCTCATCGATTACTTCCACGATATGTCCCTCCTCCGGAATAATACAGATAATTCGATTAATTTCCAGCGTGCTTCATGCACTCTTGATGGCTGTGTCAAAATTTGGACGAGTCGTGTCGATAGTGTCGGCACCGAGACTGGCAAGCTGCTCAATAACCTTGCAAACGAGAACATGGCAGCAGGCGAAGAGGAGGAAGAAGAGCCCACGTCCGACAATCCTGATGGCCAGGATATTTCCCAGCCGAGGAGGAAGAAGAAAACCCATCGGCCCGATTCGACTCTTGCCAAGGATGCCAGTCAACTTCGGAGCAAAAAACTGGACCTTGAATTTCGCGTGGACCCCTTATTCAGAAAGACTTGCGCCGACTTTGATGAGGGCGGTGCGCACGGGCTTCTTATGAATCACCTTAGCATAGGAGTTGGTACTGATGGTGGTCTACGCATCGTTTTCGATGCAAGTGATTCCATGGCCAAGGTGGTAGATGAAGAGGAGCCAATACTTGAACCCGAGGAAGACGTTGATCTAAGCTATCTAAGAAGTCGGTGACTAGTGTCAATCCTCTACGGGTATCCGACTGAATGCAGACAACAGGTTACTTTGTCCCTGACCTGGAGATTCTAGAAGACAAGGCCATCGCGCACTCCTTGGCAGAATTCTCGTTTAGTCATGATGACATAACATTGGACGACGTCACTCTTTATCGAGATGATACTCGTGGTGAAGAGGAAGACGATGATGAAAATGAAGCATTTGGCGATAACAACGGAATGGACATCGATGGTGGCGGCTTACCTCAGACTGAGGACTTTTTCCAAGGGGACCAGGCTGTGGACGATGACTATGCAGGCGGTGGTGCATTTGGTGGCGATGACTATGGAAGTGGACATGATGGCTCTCCTGGTGCTGACGCCTCGCAAGGTCAGAATTTGCGCACCGGTGCTTTCGTGCCGTTTGATCCGCGTCGAATACCAACCGAGCGGGATCTCGTCATGGCTATGACGGATGCCGATGGCGAGGACGACATTATGGGGTACTTTGACCAGAATATCATGAGGAACTGGGCCGGCCCCGAGCACTGGAAACTGCGCAGAGTAATGAGAAAACGTGAGCTATGATGAGCATTTGTTTCATGACACTTATGCATTTGTTCGCAGCGGATGTATCCGAGGTAGCTGCCAAGCCACGACGGGAGAAGAAAGAGGCTTTCAGAATTGACTTCCTGACGCTGTCCGAGAAGGACGTCAAAACCTTGTCAAACGAGCTCTTTACTCCTGTGACCCGTGGTACTGGTATCACCCTGTCAAACTACGGAGTGGCTAAATCGACCTCCAAGAAAGGCGGACGGGGCAAGAAGGGAAAAGAAGAGAAGCGTGATACACACACACTCCCAGATGATATGCACTTCTCCAGCAGGCAACTCGTCACGCTATTCTTGAAGCCCAAGTTTTCTGTAGGTGCACAGACCTCTCAATTCCCACCAGTACTCACTTCTACGTTGATTTCGAAGCTGAAAATGCGAGGACAAAGGGTTCGCTTTAACGAAGCCGGAGATGGTGAAGTCGACGAGAACTTCTGGGCCCAAGCTGCTGCCGACCAGGCGGCGGGCCGTCGGGAGCAAGAGGAAGGTGATGAGAGTAAGCGTCCGCATTCCTAGCCGAACTACAAGAGAATCTGATTCGTATCCCAGGCGGTGATGCACCAGTGCCGTTTAACACGCAGTTTTTCAATGACGATGACGACGGTCCGGCATTCGACGACCTGTATGAAGGTGATGTGGACGGTGATGGGGTTGTGCCGGAGGATACGGGCGAACAGGACCTCTTGGCGGCAACACAAAGTGTGACCCGTCGCGTCCGACCCGAATCCGTGAAATACGCTAAACGCGCAAAGCGTGTTGACGTCCGGAAACTGAAGGAAAATATTTGGAAAGGGTTGGATATCAGGGTTTCTCGGAAGGAACACGAAGACGAGGAAATGGTAACAGCGTTGTCTCGTAATGCCTATTACAAGTCTCGCTAAATCCTTTGCAGGATGTGGATGATCAATCCGCGACGGATGTATCGGAGGGACGGCAGTTCAGTCAAGTGATATCCGGCCTGCAAAGGTCCTACCCCAAAGACAAGATGGAAGAAATCAGTACAAGCTTCTGCTTTATTTGTTTGCTACATTTAGCAAACGAACAAGGATTGAAACTACAAGCATCATCGAGTAGTGATCCAGATGACGATGGTGGCGACGAGGTATCTTTAGAAGTGCAGGCAGCGGATAAGGTTGCCGATATATGGGGCTTGAAGGTGAGTTTGTCCCAGCTCACGCTATATGTCCTCCGACTTGTTATGCTGACCTCTACTCTTCCAGGTCTTCAGAGATCCGAATGCTACACCAGCTGCATGACGAGTGATTTATTTTATTATCCAGCAATGTGTTTCTAACCCGATCAGCTTGCTATCCTATATATCCCGGTAACCCTCTGCTGTTTGTGGTATACTGCGAGTACTAGACATGATGGACATCACGATTCAAACTGATTTACGACGAGACGAGTTGCTCAAGTATAACAATGCTCGGTGTCAATGCAAGTCAGAGAAGGGAGTCTATTCGATACAGGAATGAAGACAAGGATACAGATAGGAGGCCAGACGTAATGCTACAGTGTGTTACGTGGGTATGCATATCCACGGCGTATATCGATACAACATAAAACATGAAGGGAAACTGCGCTCCCTGAGCGACTTGTGCGCCAAACCAACGTCTCCTCTACAGCATCTGCGATCCCACCATTAGAGATTCGATGCTCAGCGAGACCTGGCCTTCCAACGACGCCACAAATTTTCGTGCTTAAGCTGGTGCTTTGCGCTCAGCTCGAGATACTCTTGATAGGCCAGCGCAGGGAGTTCGATCATGTCGGAGGTGGGAGTACGGAAAGGGAAAACGACGAGCAAGTCGGATGGGGCGATGCGCGCCTGGGGAACCGACGACGCCAGAAAGAGGCGTTCGCCGAACGGCGTGTAGGTGTACACGTCCAGCCAACGATCACGGCGATTGTGGGACCGTGCAGCTTGAGACGGTCTGTCTGTCAGGAAACGGTAAAGCGTGACGTTCGAACGTGCCTCTCACCTTGGATGATCATCACCTGGCGTTGGACGATGGCAATAGCGACTGTGCCGTGATTCATGATAGCAGATTCAAAGGGACGGATAATTGATACAGTGAAGATAATTGATACAACAGAATAGATAGCAGACTGGAGGGAAAGGAGCGACCTGAGAGCACTGGCAGTGAAGATATGCTTGCGAAGACGAGGATGATGCTTTGCCACCATCCGAGATTCCAGGTTTTATGGCTGGCCTGCTGAAGGCTACCATTGTTCCTTGATCAACGAAAACCGAACACGCATGATCGAGGCAACAAGTGAAT
>JBBPJY010000207.1:0-12338 GCA_038088975.1 Xerocomus cyaneibrunnescens
GCATCAGCCACATCACCCTTCAAATACCCATGGCCCTTGTTCTCATATCGGGACAACCGACGACTTTTAGAAGCAGTCGTCGAATCAGGCATAGAGGATGGAGAAGGTTTTGAGCAGATGAATGGTGGAGATGAGCTAGTGCTTGCCACAAGGGCCCTTGTCCAGGCTGGTTGCACAGCAACACTTTTCCTCGTCGCAGTAGAAAAGGGTTGTATTCCTGTCATCAAAACTCTTCTATCACTGCCTTCAAATATACCTGTGGCATCGTACTCTTATGGTAGGTCTTCAATCTGTAGGTAAAGTTCAATCACTGAAATGCAGAGCAACTCTAGCGGATGTCTTTGCGGCCAATGGAGATACTCCACTCCACATCACTATGAGGTTGTCCGACGAGAAACAATGCCTCGTTGTTACGAGACTCCTTGTTGAGGCTGGCTGCAGCTCACGTGAACCCGACGCAGATGACAAACCACCGATCCACGCTGCTGTGGGCCGAGGATTCGTCTCCGTAGTGGAATATCTCCTTTCACGGGAAACGCTTCTTCCGTCGAGGATCTTGTTTACAGCATTGCAAGCCACCGTCGTGAAGAGAGCCGAGATGGTCCGCTTGCTCATCAGAAAAGGAGCCAACGTACACAATCTTAATCCCGATGGAGATGGCCTGTTGCATGTTGCTATGCGTTCATCCGATAGATCTGTTTCCTTGGAGATTGCAGGAATACTCATTAATATCGGGTGTAAACCGTCTGCCTGCAACCTACGTGGCGAAACTCCCATTCGCATTGCAGCAAAGCAAGGATGCCAAGAATTCGTCAATTATTTGATACCACTCGTCTCATCTTCGGAAATCTTATCTTTGCTGCAAGATGATCCCACAGTGCGAACAGCGACATTGCTTTCATTTACGGGAAACAGTAATGGTTTACGCTTCCAAACCGCTGAAGAGGAAGCTAAGGCGATGCTTGCTGTCCGGAAGTTCCTACGTGACGAAGACAGATATCGAGCATATTGCAAGTTTATGCAGCACTTCTCCTCCAAATCTAAACTATTATTCCCTGCAAACATTTTCACCTTGCTATGGGACAATGCGTTGATAATACCGTTCCTGATTAGAGGTGCTGATGCGGGCTCCTACCGGGATGAGGATGGAGATACACTCTTACATGTTATCATATCGGCCGACATAATGGAGGACGAATGCCTCGTAGCTACGCGATTGCTCTGCGAGGCTGGCATTAATTCCTCGGCACCGAATACTCGTGGACAAACGCCTCTCCATCTCGCCGTTACTAAAGGCCACACTTCTATAGTCTCTTACCTACTTTCACGCAGTGTGCTACTTCCTTTTGATATAATATTCTCTGCGTTAACCTCGCGGTACCCGAAACGCCGTAAGGAATTGACAAAATCCTTGATCAAGGCTGGCTGCAGTACTCGCGTTCGGGATGGCATCGGAAGGCTACTCACTGAAGTTGCTGCGATTCGCGCAATGCCCTCCATCGTGGAGTGCCTGCTTTCATATAATGCACCCTACCCTCCCAACATCTTATTCTTGATATTGCGATCCGAAGAAGCATACATCACTGAGAGTGACATCGTGTCGATGGTATCTTCATTTGTTAAACGCGGGTTCAACGCATCTGCCGTTGCAGCCAACGGTAATACAGTCCTGCACGTTACCTTGACGGCACGCAACATGTGGGGGGAATTCCTGTGTCAGGAGCATCTTTTAGAAATTGTGGATGCCCTTGTCAGAGCGGGTTGTGACCCGCATGCACGCGACGCAAAGGGACGCACACCTCTCACGCTTGCGAAATTGCGTGGACACTCCGAAGTCGCAGCGTATTTGGAACAAACTCTCCCAACCCCCGCGCTTGCCGTCACTTAAACGGGGACCTCTTCGCTGATTGTGGGGTAGTGTCCGACGAGCAATACTTTCCTTCATCGCACACGGAGCAAACTGAACCCAATAAGCCAAGCGGTAATCTCTCTCCATGCCCTGGTGTGCCGCGCATCTTGAGCTTGCTAGCACGGGGTTCCAACTTCCAAGGACGAACATGTGGGGATCTAATTATATTCTGCAAAAAGCGCCTGTTTTGGGGGTTACACGTCGTTCCGTAGTTTCTCGTCAAGTGATGTAAATACTATGTACTACTATGCAATGCCTTCGAGCTTCAAGGTCAAGAGGGATGCATCGTGGTCGTTTGGATGTAGTGAGCACGTCGGACGCTCGGTTTATGCCGGTGTAAACAAAGCCGGAATTTCAGAGATGACCCAGAAGTGCCCGACACGTTCACCTCCTCCCCCCCTTCTTTTTTTTTCTTTACCGTGATCTACGACAGTCGGTACTGGTAAACACCAGCCCAGTCGTTCCCGGCACCGTCTATAGGCCAACTATTTCATCCCAATACATAGGCGGTCTTCAAAAGTGTGTTACACGACTCTCGATCAGTGATCTCGGAATCGCATATCGGATTCGGGCAGGCATCGGCCGAACGATGATAGGAAACTTGACCGGCAAGTGGCACTCGGGACCTGCCTCCACGCGCACGCCTGAACAGGCCCTCGGGGATGTGGGAAGGCAGGTCAGCCAAAAACATCCTGGTGGCATGCGTGGCATTTGAGGTGTCCATTTGTCATCATATCTAAAATTCGAATAGGCATGAACAAGCCGTCTATAAATCGAGGTCATCTCGAAAGTAGACAAAGGGAGGAAAGCATGGTATTGATAGCATGGGTGTTGGCATAACAAGGCGTGGTGGGGGGCATAGCAAGCAAGAAACCAAAAGCATACACGGCATGGGTCGTGATCGGAACATCTAAATGCGACGCACACAACGAACAGCGTACAAGGGAATAAAGAAGGGGCCAAGGAGCATTTTGGCGACGACGACAAGGACCAGTTCGCAACAAACGAAAAACGAACACAAACGACGACGCGATCGGACGACGACCGACACCGTCCCTAAAACCCGACTGGTACGCCGTTTGGGCCGGACGGTAAACTCACCCCGAGCGTCTGCCTCAACAACAACTCCACCCTCTCCCGCTCGTCCGAGATCCGCGCCATCTCCTCCTCCCATCGTGATACCCGATGCTCGTAAATCACTCGCAGTGTGTCGAGGCTGCCCAACGCCGTCTCGAGCGCGCGCTTCAGATCCTCTTCGCGCGCCTCGGACGATGTATCGGACCCATCGCCTGAAGCGCTCGCCGAGCTGCGGAGGCGTTCGAGGATGGAGGCAGTTGCCGAGCGTGAGCGTGTGGCGTTCCGACGGGACGCGACACCTTTGAAAGCGGTGCGGATCTGTGCCATCGCTGGGGACTTGATCAGTTGATCGCGTCGCACGGCGCGCGATGTCATCGTATGGAGTTTCGTCGAATGGGACGGGGCCGCGAGGAGAATCATCGTCGTGTCCGTCTCACAATCCAACGCTTGGAACTAGTCACGAACGTAGTTGTCAGCACAGGTAGCGAGCGAGGGAAAATGACAGCCAGTCTTACCGCTTGCTGCAGCGCCTCCCATCGGGTATCCCACTTGCGCCGCCTTTTTTCTGGGTTGGAGATGAAAGACGGATGGTATTCGAGGTCCAACAATTCGTCCTTGTCTCCCTCTTCGTCGACCCACTCTGTGTCGTCGCCGCCATCAAGTACATCTCCGTTCACCCACGCTGGTTCCTCGTGTACTTCGTACCCTTCACCCGCAGTCTCCTCGCCCGAAGAATACGGTTCTGGACTTGTATCCCTCGGTTGCGTGCTCTCCACGCGTGGCGGCGGTTTCACAACCTTTTGTTTTACCCCCGACCCAGGTGTCCGCAGATTAGACGACTTTTCTCGCCGCTTTAATCCTCTTCCACGGCTAGCCGGGAAAGGCAAGCTGACGGGCTGGTGACTCGGCGAAGACTGCAAACTCATCGAATCGAATCGACGACTCCCAAACGCCCTCGAGGCTTGAACGAATGCCCATGGATTGTATGCCGCACCAGGGAATGGCGTCGAAGAGGGTGAAAAGGTGGAATCACTCATTACTGCATTGTTGTTGAGCGCATACATTTGCATCTGAAGGGCAAGCTGCTCTTCAATGACCGATGGATGGTTCGGATCATAGTTAGAAGACGGGGCGGTAGGCACGGCATGAGCAGGGAAGGGGTTGCGACGGACATGGGTGAAGGGATAAGGATAGGGCGAGCCGACAGGTGGGGCAGGACTGGGTTGGATGCTGGAAACGAACGGTGATGGTGATGGTGCAGCAGTCTGGCTGTGGGGGGTGGGAGGGATGGGAGCGTTGGGGCGAGTGGCCTGGAAGTATTGTTGGAGGTATGCTGCCGCGGCATCGTCATAGTACTGATCATCTAGGGGGACTTGAGTCTGAAGAGGATGCGGCCGAATATTTTGTTGGTTTGAACTATGGACCGGAGATTGCTCCCCACCGCGATTGCTCCGATCGTCACGATTATCGTTGAAAGAACGACTTTGCTGACGTCTCAGTAATTCTGCTAAGGTCCCGTGGGCCTGCTCAGCGTTCGCCTGAAGGGAAAGTGTAGGTGACTCACGACTCTCTTCAGGTGGTCTCGCTTGAGACTTTGCATTGACGACAGCGTCAAAACTACGGAGGCCAAGCTGATCGGTGGAACCATTGCGGTGGTGTTTGGTAAGACTCGCGAGACGATTGTTAGGGTAAGAAGGGACATAATGGCGGGCGGGATAGGACTCTGGGAGGGTCACACTTGGGGAGCGAGGGGTGTAACTTCCTGAATCGCCATCGTGATCATTGTCGTTGCCAGGGCGCATATATACGGTCTCAGTTTCGATCAATGTATCGTCATCGTCGTCACGGGGGGGACTTCCACTGTGGTCATACTGGAGATGACCGGTATTACCTTTCAACGACGCAGCGACGTCATCTTCAGGCTCCTCCTGCACAGGAAGAGACTTGTCAGGCGTGCGAGTTTTCATCGCCTGAAGGGGCGGTGTTTGACTAGCGAGCTTGCTGGCTGCAGGTGGCGTTGCACGGGTATTCTCCGCGTTGCTCGCACTGGAAGATTTCCGAGCAGTTGGGGGAGTCGGGATCCGAACATGCGAACCGGCAGAAGATTGATAGGAATCGCGCTTTTGGGAGACATACTCTCCCGCGGTGGCACTTTCACCGGAAGAACCCTGGGGGGTGCGATAAGGCGGTGAGACCCGATCCGGGGAAGGTCCTCGTGCCTGAGAGTGCCCCTGAGGAGAGTAGGAGGGTGAGTTGCCGGGACTGGCAGGGAGAGGACGATTTCGAGCTTGAACGCTGTCGCTCGGCTGGGGTTCTCTCTCGCGCTCGTTGGCACGAACGGATCTCCTCGCAGAGGGTCCAGCTATCCCCTGAAGAATGTCTCCGTCTTTGGAGATCGAGTGTTCGCCTGCTCGAACGCGGTCAAGGACAGTGTCCTTGTGGGGGGATGGTGCTTCGCGAACGTAGACTGCGCCGCTCTGGGCGCCGCCGGCGTACGCAACGCCGGACGTTCCTGGAGCAGCAGGTTGCTGACTCAGGGTCTGCGCATAGTCAGCGCGCTCGATCTCTGCCATCAGTTCGTCGGTCATCTGCCAATTTTCTTCCATAGCATGGAAAGAAGCGAGGAATGGCGGGGCAATCCTGTTGATGGGGCGAGGATATCCCATAGTGGGATTGACGGGTACGTGTGCGTGGATGTTGGGTTGGCTGTGAGCGTGCGGAGGAGGGGGAGGCTGCTGAGGTAGGGGCTGATGTATGTTGGGCTGGTTGACGGAGTGGAGCTGTGGGGCAGGAGGAGTGTAATGCTCCTGCACGTCTTCTCTAGAGAGAGGGGGTGGATTGGGTGGCTTGGACACGTTGTTTGACGGCTGCGTCATGGGTGGTGTGGTCGAGCGCCTGTGGTGGAGGGTGTGGCCGGCGGAGGGTGGACTCTGCTGCAACTGGCGCTGGTTGGGCTGCACGCTGGCGGTGTTGAAGACTTGCATGACTGACGGGACGATCGGGAGAGACTGTGTCTTTACCGTGCGCTGTCTGTCGCGGGGAGAAGGGGACATTTCGCGGGGGGGCGAGCCCTGGGACGAGCCTGGAGGGGGAGAGGCGGTCAGGGGGGCCCACAAAGGAAAAGATCTGCAAGGCACGAGACGACTCACTCTGGAGCGCAGGATACATCTGGGACTTTCTGGACCTGTGCGGGGAGTGACTGGACATGGATTTTAAGATGCGCCTCTGATGAGAAGGGAGAACAAAAGAAAGGTGAGATCGGTGCGCTGATAACAAGACGAGAAAGACGTACGCGCGTTTCCAACGTGGTTCGGCGACAACGTTGCAACCTCCACCAACACAAGGGGTCGGCACCCACGAATGGAAGGCTGCCATGAGGCAGACCCGGGTCAGCATCCCTCCACCCTCATTTCCGAGTTCACCACCGCAAAAAAAAACAAACACAAAAGACGGAAAACAAGACAGGAACCCCCTCGAATCCGAGTTCCTAGCAATGGAAAGCGTCGACGCCGCACAGAAATGCACAAAAACCCGACCCGTGTCACGCGTGTCACAAATGGACCAGGCTTGATAAGGCAACATGCAGCGCGGCGACCACCTCGCCCGCCGTAAACGATGCCGTCCAGCGCAGCGAGCAAAAGGTACAGTGTTTGCCCACAACTCTGCCGTGCTATTGTCCAAGTTGTCGCGGTCCAGGTTCCTCCAGATCTATGATGTGCTCCCACCCGACGCGCAGCAGCTTCTTGTCGAGAAGCAGCTCGCACCCCTGCTCGGCATCGTCTCAAAGGACAGACGGAAGAGAGCGATCGCCGCCGCCGCAGAGGTGCAGCAGCGGCACGCTCGTATGCCTACTCTGAACCTCAAAGCAAAAAAGGCAGAAATCGCCACTATCCTGCTCGAGCTGTCTCGTGACTCCAAACGCGCCATCATCAGGGAACGCTCGCGCAGGGAACAGCTTCTCTTCGAGGCCGTCGACAGCTTGGCCAAATGGCTCGACGACATCTGGAAGGTTGTGTTCGAATTCCGTACAAACTTTAAAGTTGCGCACGCCTGCCTTCTCTTTGCCTGTGACGCGCTCGATCAGATCGGAAATGGCTGTGGAGGGCACGTCCTGCATCATTCCCCCTTACTTTACTCACCCCCCCGACAGCTGCAGATGTTCCTACGCGAGCATGTTCATTCCGGTCAAGATCACGAGGTCCACCGGCAAAGTCGTCAAGTCCTTTTTGCTCAACGGCGCCCACAATCTCGAGAACGTCATGTTGTGGATATGGCGTGATCTCTTCATGACCATCCTTGCCATAGGTACAAAGCATCAGAGAGGTGTCGTCGCTGACATGGTCGACGACGTCCGCATCCTTCTCGGCTGGCGTGCCCTAGAACAGCTTCTGCGCGGTGGTAGCAAATGTAGATCCCCGCATCTCAACTCTCTCCGACGTGTCTCACATCTCCACCAGCTTTCTGTGAAGACGAGGAAGACGACGAGTTCGAAGATGAACTCCCTGACCAGGACCCAGGCCAAACTGGTGGATGCTCCGACACTGCCGACGACGACGGCGATCTGAATTGCATTTCCGACGATTGGTCAGCTATGTGCGACGAACTTCATCCAGGCAGCTTTTATGCTTCTCACTGGTCGTGGCGCATTGCTGACCAACAACCTCAACTGCGAAACCTCATTCACACCGCCTTGCTCGATATCTTCAAAGTGGCACCCTCGGGGCCGCTATATACTAGTATGATCGCCATAGCAGAAGATGAAGAGGAGTTGGAGGAAGAACTCCATCCGCTTTTGATATCCGTAGCCGGCCACTCCTCCGACAACTTCTCCGCTGCGTTACGTATCTTGTCCCTGAATAACAGAACAGACAGCCTCGACGCACTTCTCAAGGCTCACAAACACCTTCTGCGCCCGCAGGATGCCGCACCGTTGCAATTCGCAGTGCTCATCATGTCCAGCGACTATTTCTGCCGCACACATGCCGTTTCGATCATCGAAGAAGAACTCATGGACGTCGCCAAGGTATTCAATGCCACTCTTCGCTTTAGCTTCTCCAATATCGACTCCGAGACCAACAAAACGGAGCTAACACGAATTCTTGCTCTACGCCAAGATACGCTCAATCGTCGCACACGCGTGACACGATGGGTCAAAAGCGTGGCAACACCTCAAGTTGATACCACGCACCCCATGGCACTCGCCGCACTCATGATTGGTATACCACTTCCCCCGGGGGTCGAAGGCACTGACGAAGGCGACATGCTGGGTTACTTTGAGGTGGAAGGGGACGACTCAGAGGTGGAAGACCTGAGAGAAGAGTTTAGACCGAACATCAAGGCCCGGTTGCAAGGATGGGTGGACACTGCGGTCGCCGTCAAAGGTGGACCGGCCCTGCTCTTGAAAGTGTATGCCAGAATCGTCACCGACATGCCCTTTCTGAAAGCGAGCGACGTGGTGGAAGAGATGTCTTCACGGTATGCTCATGGCCGTCCCTGTTCGTTGCATGACTTGGACTGACATGGCCCGATTTCGCCCAGGATGGCTGACCGGCCGAGTAAATTACACGTTTCGGACGCGCTAGAGGCATTTAGGGAGTTTTGCGAGAAGCAATATCTGAACCTTGCGCTTGCGGGGGGCAAGGCATCAGCCCGGAGAGGCACGGCAACGGCGAGCACGAGCCGTGCCGGCACATTTGGGGCCCGGTTGGGGTCGGGATCGGGATCAGGACCGTCTGCTCCGCAAGCCACGTCGCAACAGACGCATGGTCCAACAGAGAACGTAGACTGAGTGGATTGCCGTTTCTTGACATTTCATCGTACAATATGCTCGTGTGGTTGTTACATTACTTGCAATTCGACCTAATCTTGGTGATTATAACGAGGTCAGGGACAAACGCTGACAAACACGGTGATAGAGAAACGCCTGCTTGTATTCCGGATTTGGGCATGCGTTTGTCTCTGACGTATTCACCCGCTCAGATGTGTTGTATCCCGGTCGCCGAGACGTCGCAAAAATACAAAGAGCTACATCATTATGGAAACTTCAACTAGACATCTATCCGCACTGTATATTCAGGCCATATGCCTCTTCTGCTCCGCCCGTGACGTTCCGTGTGGTCTAGATCAGCGCATCCTCTCATAATTACCTCGACTGCGCTTCGTTCCCTTTATGACGCGTCTTGTATCTCCTGCAACGACGCGTATATAACTATCCCGCGCTCCAGCTGTCTCTCCAACGTGCTCAGCCTTTTATACCGGCCTTCAGTAGGTGGAGCTCGCCACATCCCACATCCCGTCTCTGTCTTTCCTCCTCCGAGCAGGCCCTCGCCTTTTACTCGTGCCACTCATTCTTTTCAATAAAATGAAGATGAACCTCCTCCGCCCCACCTCTGGCATGTTGCTCCAAGCGATTACACTCCTCTGTCTCTTTCTCTCCATAACCTCTGGCAAGTCTCCTCTCTCTCCTCGCGCACCCGCTCATCTCTGACAAGCCAACTGAACGATCCTTGCAGTGTCCGCCGTGCCACAATTTGGGCGAATCCAATTCCACGTGCTGGACGACGAACCCACACCTTCTCGACTCGCTGATCCAATGGTCCCAGAGTACACCGGGTCGCACACTGCTACAGAGCCCTCCTCTACGCCGACTGCGCATGCGACTGGCCCCGGCAACCAGGTCAATGCAGCCGCAGAGTCGACCAGCGTACGTATGATGCCTATACCGTCCATGTCGATGACGAATACTGACGCGCGCGTGCTCGTTTCTACTAGATGCCTTCTGCCGCCCCCACCCCCACGCCGTCGCTCACTCAAAGCAGTGGTGCGTCGCACCACCTGGGTGGCGTCCACGCCGCCCTCGTGTTGGGTGCCGCAGCCTCGGCCGTCATTCTCGTGTTCTGAGCCCTTTCTTCCTCTGTCCGGACTGGGACTGCCATAGACGTGCTTTCCGCTGGCCTACCCTCGAGCCTGTGGAGAGAAAGACTTTTTTTGTATATCCTTCTCGCTGCGGCTTCCACTGCGCGAATTTCTGCCGTCTTTCAGACGACCCCCTCTTTTTCCCTCGGACTTGTTCAAGCATCGCGACGTGACCACACGTCGACTTGTCTATCGCTGTTTCCATACTATCGCCCTGTATCCATCTCGCTTCTAATCTCGTACGCGGCCGCGACGCCGCGCGTTCTGTAGCCTCTCATGTACCTGCATATCTGGAATTGTATCGTACCGTACCTCTTCGCTCCTTTCCTTGTCGTATTACTGGGACTAGCCGTGTCGAATACACATCGGTCTGGATTTGTCGTCGTCTCGTACATGGGTGAACTACATTGTAGACATGGTTCCTCGCACGCTCCGACGCTACCTCCTCAAGGCGTATCCTTAAAGCCCATCAAATATTGCATGATCTGGAAAGCCGCCTGTCGAACGACGTATCAGCCATGTGACCCAACACCGTCGCCCCACGTCCCTTCCCCCCAAAAGGAGACTCACCGCGGGGGCAAACTGCGGTACCATATGTCCGCTGAGATCGACTTCATAGTAGGTCAATCCGCGCTCCGAGTGCACGCTACCGTACGCGCCGACCCCGTCGACGATGAAACTGTCGCTGGCGATCGGTGTCTGGAACCCTTGCATCCCGTTCCCTGAACAGGACGGCAACGTGTCAGAGCCCAGGGCCGCAGTGCGTGCGTCGTCGACGGGAGAGCGACGTACACGTCATGCTGTTACACCACGTCGATCAAACGTGTTCACAAAAAAGGACGTGAAACGCCACCCGGGCCGTCATGCGCTCTATGAACTCACTTTTGAATGATGATGCGCGTCCTGCCAAGAACGAATGCCGTCGCAGCGTCAGCGCCGTGACCGCGACGAAACGGGAGAAGGGTCTGCAAGACGTACCCTTCCGCGATCAATAAGAAATCTGCCAACCCGTGTACGATCACCGTCCGTACGTTCTTTTCGATCACGCTTGGGAGGACCGTGAAGGCGGGCGGTAGACTCTGGTCGCCGTTCGGGAATACATTGATGTTGGAGCATTCGACCCATTGCGTATCGAGGGGTGCGTGAATCGCCTCCTTGACCTCCCGGCGGTTAAAATAAATCGGCGATTGTGTCTGCAGGGAGGAACCGCTGCATACCATGTCAGTCTTTGTTCGAGAGGGAAGTGTGGAACGAGAAAGCCGTACGGAGAGCCGAGGACGTCCCACAAGATCGGATACTGTTTTTTTCAATGTCAGGTTTTGTTAATAAACGACGTTTCATTACTTGCTGTATCCCAGATCCGATAGATGTTGAATGCAGGGTTGATTATCAACGCAGCGTTGAAGATGTCTGTCCAGACATCGCACCCATCTGCAAATTCAACAGAGTCTCCTGGGAGCGGAAGGTGCCCTTTCGGTGGGTACGTCACGTAGGTGGAGACATAGTCCGTGTAATTGCAGGTAGCAGCTGTTTGATCGAGGTATTCGAGAAATGTTTGGCTAGTGAAATAGGGTTTGAGGTCGTGGAAATGCGATGAACCTAGGAAGAGACTTACTTGAAGGAAAATAGGCCTTGGTATTTGTGTACAAAGTCCACTGCAGGGATCTCTTCTTGGACGACATCCCACGAGAGCGATGCTGGATAACACCGTTCAATCCATTCAAACACAGATATCTGGACGACTGATGACACTCACGGTCATTGATCCAAATTCCCTGGAGAGAAAGATCCAGCAGAATCGGGTTCTCATAGATATAATTTGCAATGTCTACGAACAGTGAGCAACTTGAGATTGCTTCCATCCATGCAACTTACAAGGAACATATGTGCCAGCATACTAGACAAAACACGATGCCTAAGCTGCTTACACCACCAAGACAGACCAGAAGCTTACGCTTTCACCTGTGAGCCAGAGTTTCTTCCCCTTTAATTCCGAGAATACCTCGAGAAACTGTTGCATAAAACCAACAAGCTGTTCTGCGAGTTCGTCCTCGTTCTCGATATTAGGGGTTCCCTGTGAGAAACCCGTGCCGACGGGTTGCTCGACCCACAGAACGGAAGACAAGTTGGTCCAGCTGTATTCGTTGACCGTGGGTTTTGCTTGGCCATAGGACCAGGAAAAGGGCTAATTAACACCATTAGAACGGTATATAGTGTCGGCATGGAAGACACCAACCCCGTTCTCTTGAAGAAGGCCTTCCAGCGAAGAACATCCTGGACCACCGTTCGTCCTAAACGATGATCCAGTTTATATTCCCTGCATAAAACAACCACCATACCAAAATATGAGATCATCAATGCTCCCTTCGTGTCCAGGAGGGAAGAACCAGAAAAAGAGCTACGCATCCAGAGGTCAACATCACCCGAGCTTGGCTCT
>JBBPJY010000207.1:12436-27697 GCA_038088975.1 Xerocomus cyaneibrunnescens
TATGAATACTTCCACCATACCCGACGCGTCTCATTGGAGTCGTCACTAATCGGCAGTAGCCCAGCCCAGCTGGGTCCAACGTCGAAATCGAAATATGGAAGGGTACTCCCGTTGACCCAAAACTCTACCAGCATCGCGGACAAGGTAAACTAACATGATGACCGACGATCACATCCATGCGGAACCTACCGGACGCCTTTGGATTCATGAATGTGATGTTCCGCACACCGCTTCGCTTGATGTCCCTCGGGCCCAAGACGGGGGATCCAGGACTACGCTGCCATCGCTTTGCAGCTTCTGCTCTGCGTATCCCCACCTCGTCCTTGCGCATCATTCGCGCTCCAGCAGTGCTAGCGACCGTGAGAAGCGCTACAAATGCAGTGATGAGTATGACCATCTTCATAGGACAAGCTCGCGCGCACAACGGGAGTTCAGGTGGCAAAAAGTGAGGAGCGGAGAAGCTTCAGCATCCTGTGCTAGATATACCTGCGTTCAAGGGTGATAGGACAGCGTGGGATTACTAGTCGCCCGACTCGGAACATCATGGACGTTGGGATTCGTCCTATCCGATGATAGGCGGAAAAAAACCAAGGGGTCCTATCGATAAGCCGTAACACGAGATACGGTGGGCATGTGGGTACCTATATCGGTCACATGCGTACCAAACGACCACCGCGGCTGTGGCAGATCAGACTGATTTGACGAAGAATGAAGACAGCTGACAAATACAAGCATGAATTGAATTTAGCCGAGACAGCTAGGAAACAATGCCTCTAGTGTTCTAGTATACCTGGTCTCGTCTGTGTATAAGAGAAGTATATACGAGAGAGAAACGCTGACGGAAAAGTAGTAAAGTAACCAGCAAAGGACTCAGCGAGAAAGTAAAGGCGCCACACAAGCCCGAACAAAGTACTCGTGGAATCTCCCATCCTTGGTCAGCTCAGGATGAAATGTTGTGAGCAGATGGTTACCCTGTTGGACGGCAACTATTCGCCGTGGATCATCTTCAGTGTCCAGGGGCGAGACTGCTTCCGACTTTGGGACTACCCCAAGAGGCAGACGGGCAATGACACGTATTGGTAGTTGGACAGGGGATGAGTGTATCGCTGTGATAACCTGAAGATTGTTTTGGTGCAACCCGCCACGACAAAAAGGGTAGCAGTTACGTACGGGCGCACGGATGAAAATGCCAGTGAATGTGTTTTGCGGATTTTGCAGTCCTTCGGCAATTAACGGTGCCTCGAAAGAGTCCGCCTAGATATTGGCGGTAAAGTCAATCCCATGTCGTGCGCAATGCACACAAGCATGAACGCACCTGCGAACCCCAGCCATTGCGTGCAACAGTGAGAGTCATTCCATTCAACAGCTCTTGTCCACCCTTTTTGGGATTCTCTACGGTCTCTGCAAGGAGGATCGCACCTGCGCAGGTGCCCCAGACCGGCTTTGTCTTGGTGAACTCTCTAAGCGGCTGTAGAAGCCCTCCAGACTGGGCTAGAAAGGCAATCGTAGTCGACTCTGCAAAATGTAAGAGCCGAGCGTCGCCCAGGTAACATTATACTTGCCTCCCCCTGGTATGATTAAGCCATCGCACTTCGCAAGGTCGCCAGGGGTGCGCACGAGAAGTGGGCAAACCTTAATCTGAGGAGATATTTTGCGAAGAGCGGTCTCGTGCTCCACGAATGCTCCTTGAAGAGCTGATGATAAACTGTCAGTAGTTTCTCCTAGTCGATAATGGTGTAAATTCGCCTAGTATCCCGATGATCACGTTGCCTTGCATTGATGTTGTCAGTTAATGTGCACAATGAACGTCCTAGGATACCGACAGTTATCAAAGAATCAGAACCGGAACATCATCCTGCAGAACGGGAGTTCACGGGGCAGGGGATGAAACGAATTTACCCTCGACTGACTCAACGTCGGGCCGACGGGAAGTGCCGTGTGAGCTTCTGGCTATGACTAAGACACTGCACCCGCTTTTTCATCTCTCACCTTCACCACCACGTCAACGCTCCATGTCCGAACTCGAGGCTGACCTCTACGGCGGTAGGAATTGTACATTCGGTCACTTACCGGCGTACCTGACAGCTTTGTTCTAGATCTCTACGGAAATGACGAAACAGACTTTGCGTCTGCCGTCGAGTCACACCAACTGAAATCGGAAGAACTCAAAACAGAGGTACCCTCAGAAATTCCGGCCGCTCCAGCTGCAAAGCTTCCCGAGGTTGTGCAAGAACAGGGGTCCTCTACTCCTGCCCCCCAGCCAACAAGGTTTGAATATGTCGAATCCCCCGACGACCACATTGCAACGTCAACACAATCTGGCCCCTTGGCGCAAAATGCACCACAGCAGATTCCCACGTACCAGCAACCGTCGGATTATTCAATAGACATTTCGCACTCTGGTGCCCGCTCTAACATGCCCGAGCGCAGTGTACGGCCCTCAGAGATGAAAGACGAAGGGTGAGTTGCTACATTTCTCTTGCTAATCGTGCAGGCCAGTTCTTTTTGCTACGCTCGTCGGAAGTGCTGGGTTATCGCCAAATAAAAGTGTAGTCGATCCGTCATCGTCTCGCCTAGCTACTCGGAAGTCTGTCGACTAGGACTAGGCTAGCTCTAGCGTACAGTCTAGTCTAAACTAGGCTAAAAACAACCCTCGGAGACAGTGGCGTCCTCTTCATTTCTCCTCTATTATAACGTCTCCTGTCCTTTACAGATAACTAATAGCAACCTTGCCTTTTCCATATCTCCATCGTCTATGCGTCGTTCATCTGTGTCAATGTGCACGTGTCAAACCGAATTACTATCTATAGCAAGATGTTCATTGGCGGACTCAACTGGGACACAACCGATGGTACTTACACTGTCATTAATTTTGCTGTAACTGTTCAGTAGTGCTAAAACTAGCGTTTCCGTACCAGAGTCTCTCAGGAACTACTTTTCGCAGTTCGGTAAAGTAGATGCATGTACTATCATGCGCGATGCCGCTGGGCGGTCACGGTGTTTCGCCTTCTTGACATTTGAAGATCCTGCGAGCGTTAACGCCGTGATGGTGCGGGAACATTTCCTGGATGGAAAGATTGTACGTACATTGCTGTATTTACCATATGGATTACGTCCGGCTCATGCGCGTTTTCCTTGCTTGATCTAAAGATTGATCCCAAACGAGCCATACCAAGACAGGAACATCAGCGGGCGACAAAGCTGTTCATTGGTGGTCTTGCAGGCAGCGTGACGTCTGAGTCTATGCGCGAATTTTTCTCTCAGTTTGGCAAGGTCATCGACTCGACGGTTATGCTTGACCGCGAGACAGGACGGAGCAAAGGTTTTGGCTTTGTTTCCTTTGAGGACACCAACGTCCAGCCTTTCCTTGGTTTTGGTAACTTACAAATTGATGGTAAACTGGTAGGTTTCGACGCTCTGTCGGGCATGACGTGGTTGTTGACTTTGCGACCCTCCAGATCGACGTTAAATTGGCGCAACCTCGGTATCAACGAGACCATTTCCAGGAGGACGGTGTGTCACCACAATTCGCTTCTCCCCGCGTGGGTGCTGGTGGGAACGGGGTGGTGGCCGCAAGTAGTTTCAGTGGGCAAACAGGCGGCGGTGTTAATTTCCCTGCTGTTCAAGCCAACGCCAGTGCCATGACCGGAACTCCAGCGGGCAATACACCCTTTGACCCACAAGCACTGGCACAACTGTATACAAGGATGTTCCAGATGGCTGGGGCTGGTGGGATGTTGGGCGGCATGGGCATGAGCCCGATGATGGGTGGAATGGGCGGTGGAATGGGCCCAGGTGGGTATGGCAGCGGCATGGGAGGCATGGGTAGGGGCATGGGTGGCGGTATGGGCGGTGGGGGCATGGGCGGTGGTCCTGGTGGTCCTGGGATGGGAGGTGGAATGGGGAGGGGAGGACAGGGGATGATGCAGGGCGGTACACCGACTGGTCCTAGTGGATTGGGCCCCAATGTTCCCCGCGGTCCTCGAGGTGCGCAAGGGGGTGCAGGTGGGCCCGGCGGGCCTGGTGTGGGGCCACAGCGTGCTGGCCAACGTGGTCAGCATGGCTACCACCCTTATGCACGGTCGTGATCGTCGCTTGTCTTCGGACGCCGATCTTGCGGGTAGAAGTTGGAAACTCAAAACTCATCTGGCACGAAGGGTGCCAACTCGGTGCTTCCATGACGCGCACTTATTGCTATCCATGGTCGTCATGATTTCGTTAACTTTATAGCGTACCGTCTGTCTTTCTTATGCCGCATCTTGTACTGTATTCGCTAGTTTTGAAGCAGTAGATCAACTCGCGGGCAGTGCTAATCCATACCCCCTTGCTCATAACCGACCGAGTAGCAGAAACTTTGGCCTAGGAAGGGTACAATGTCAATGGTCAGATCGAAGCACATTCAATCGGCACAGCAATAGGCTAGGTGTCGAGAGGGCAGTGGCACGCTGAAGTGTGAGGTTGTGTGGCGGTGCTGCTCCTACGAACGTTGGTTGGCAAGACGTTTACTGTCACACAGCCTCCTCGACGAGCGAACTACATACATACGCTCACCACGCGACAGCCCCATTCATACCGGGTGTCCGCAATTTCCGTAGCATGCCACCTCATGTCGACGTCGTCGTCGTCTTTCGGGCGGCTTCGAAACGCACTCCGCTATCCAAGGAGCAGATGCGAAAAAATGCAGCAAGGACCGAGCGACAATACACAGCGCTCATAGATACACTTACTCGGGCCGGCCTCAAGGCAGTCGGGCGTCGCGGCGAGAACCAAGATCAGCTACTTGTTCTAGTCAACTGTCCACCGGACTTGCTCGTTCGACTGGTTCATTGTGAACGGTCTGTCGTACCCAGGCTTTGAAGATGTCAGGCTAACGTCACGTCTTCTTGTTTTTTAATCTCGCGCGCCTATTCCACCCTAGATACTCCGACTTCTTATATGGTCTTCCTATGTCAAGACTGCCCTCTGCGGAGGCCGATCTCGACTCGGCTCCGCTTTCTTCTGCGGACCGCGTACGCCTCGTCCACGATTATGTTACATCAACTCCGCACGATGGTGGTCTGGGAATTATTCCGGGCTGCAAAGAATGGGACCTTGTCCAATCCGTCATGGCGCTCCACAATCACGAATTTAATGATCAATGGATACGACTGTGGACGCGACATAGAATAGCTTCGGTGGAACTCGAAAAAGTGCGAGATCAGGTGCGTTCTTTGAACGCCTTTTCTCCGCAGTAATGCCAACCGACGAGCTAGTTTGGCGACTCCATCGCCCTCTATTTCTTCTTCTTGAACGCATATACGCGCGCCCTTATTTTCCCATCTGTGCTTGGGGTCCTTTTCTATTTCTTTGGCACACCGTACTCCGTGATCTATTCGACCGTCTTATTCATATGGTCTGTTGTGTTTGTCGAGTGGTGGCGTCTTCAAGAACGCATTCTTTCCGTTCGATGGTGCACGCGTGGGTCCTTCCGTGTGGAGAAACGAAGAGCAGACTACGTTTATGGTTTTCCTTGGTGGAGGAAAGAAGCACGAAAGATGGCAAGCGTACCCGTCATACTATTGTTTGCCAGCGTGCTCTCCGTTGTTTTAACAGGCGTCTTTATCTTGGAGGCATTTGTGACTCAGCTTTACGATGGTCCCGGCTCTCGCATTGTAGTAAGTCGTCTTAGAATGACTCGCACTCTAAGCCTAACCCGAACTCTATCCCAAAGGCTTTCACTCCGACTCTTCTCTTCCAAGCGCTGGTACCACAACTACTCGAAGTGTACAAGACTAGAGCGAAGCGATATACGGACTGGGAGAACCATGCACATCAATCCAGTCATGCAAAGTCCTTCAGTATCAAAGTATTCACTTTATCAGCCATCAACGCTTACCTCGGTCTTGCGCTTTCTGCCTTTGTCTATGTCCCATTTGGAGAGAAGGCAATGTCCCTCCTGCAGTACTACCTTTTCTCTGGCCCCCAAGGAGGAGCGGCTGCGATCCTCAAAAAGCTGAACATCAATCTCAACGACACCTTGACGTTTAGATTAGGCAGGGGTATAATGGCGCACGCGGACACAAAGGGTATGGCCGCGCAAAGTTTATTCGAAGCGGATACTACCCGTGCACGACTCAAGCTGAACCCTACGAGGCTACAAGAACAAATGTTTGCGTTTTCGGTTACCAACCAAGTGATGGACAACCTCCAAGATATTGGCTTACCATATATTATGCGAGCCGTCGGATCGTTCCGCGCTGGTAAGGGGTTCAGGAGCGGGAGCGGGAAGGGGATAGGGATAGGGATAGGAAAGAAGAAACGCGTCGCATTTGATGATGAACCAGCCGGACAAGCCCATGACGACGCGCGTACACGGGAAGAGCGCGAGTTCTTGGAGATCGTGCGAAGTGAAGTATCCCTTCCTGAATACGACATCTTCGACGACTATAGCGAGATGGTAACCCAATTCGGGTACGTCGCGTTGTGGTCGACGATATGGCCCCTGGCTCCTCTCATGTCCCTTTTGAACAATCATATCGAGGCTCGCTCGGACGCGTTCAAGATTGCGGTGCACGTGAGACGACCGATGCCAGCGCGTACCGACACCATTGGTCCATGGCTCGAGTCACTCTCGTTCTTGGCGTGGCTTTCCGCACTGACGAACTCAGCGCTGGTGTACATGTTTCGCACGCCATTCAATGGCTTGGTTGCCCCGGAAAACGATAGCCTGCCAGAAGACCACGTGCATGCGGAGATCAAGGATTTACTCCTCTCGGCGTTCCTGGTCGCACTTCTCGCTTCGCACGTGTACATCGTGCTCCGCGCCGTCGTGGCTCACACGCTCGAGCTTGCGCTATGGAGAGGTAGCAAAGAGATGAAGGAGGCGGAACGGGTGGAGCGAGAGATCAAGGAGAAATACCTTGCCCAGTGTCCCGCGACTCCACTGCAGGGCTCAGTTATCTCCCAACAGCCCGTCGATGTGCAAAACGAGGATGACTGGGCATCCTTTTGGGCGACCGACGAGGGACTGGAGGAAATCCGGAAATCAGACAAGGATGCATGAAATTATCCTTGCCCTATGATACAGGAGTATGTCATTGCCTTGCTTTGAAACGGCACGCACGTTACACAGTCGGTTCGATCTTGCTCTCCACTAGACTGTAAGACTACGTAATCCTTTGTACATGCATATTTACAGTCACACATCATCTCGTTGTATCCTACATACACGACGTACATAGGACAGCAATGTTTCTGTACACAACTTCCACACATTCAAGACTCATGGCGATTTAATGACGCCCGGTCGTCAGACACAATTCCTGCGTTCAAGCTTTATTCTTCTCATGGTCCACGGACGCGCACTTTTCCCAAGGCAAGACCTCGCCGCGATCTGTCACACCCTGGACATAAAACCTTACCACAGCCCATTCGTCGCAGCCGGGAGGCAAACAAGTCTGCTCCACGTAAAACCTATTCGCACGCCCATCAAGACCCGTAGTCCCGACAAACACCGCATTGGCAGGGTCCGCGTGCGCAGAGTCGTCCAGCGGCGCGGCATAGATATTAAAGTAGACAAACGTCGGGAAGCGGTATGCAGGCGTGTCCTGCAAGAGCCACGCTGGCGTGATAGACTCCGCGTCGTCAACCTGGACAACAATGGGGGAGAACGTCGATGCAGTGTCCCACGTGAGGACCCCCTCGAGAGCATCGGTTACGTGCGGGCTGAGAGTGAACTTGACTTTGGTGATGGACTGTGAGCCGATGGATATGAGTTGAGGAGGCGGTGTAGGGTATACGGCGAGCTGGCCCAGGGAGATGGAGAATGCAACATCAGCCGAAGGATCCTTGACTCTGATATCAATGAGCAAGCCTATCGCAACTGAGGCCGTGCTTCTGGTTGAAGTAGGAGCGAATTTGATGGTCTGCGCTACCCAGGCTTGTGGCAGATCAGGATCAGTGGCTTCGACGACGACGGTGACACTGTTATCGCTTTCTTCCTCCGAGAGTGATTTGACATGAATGTGGGGTTTGAGGTCAACACCATCGGGCGCCGTGGTTTTGTAGATGATACGTGCTGCAAACGTCTCTCTTGACGTCACAGTGAGAGACTGGACGGGCAGCCAGATGACCTTGACGGTGCCTTCTGACTTGCTTTCAGCGAACGCAAGAGTCAATTTAAGCGTGTTTCCTCCATTATAGCCATCTGTCATGTCGAATTCGGTGGACGCAGTGGGAACAGCTTCGTTCTGCTCATCACCTTGCCAGGAAGGAGTAGGCCATGGCCAAACAAGATTACCGATCGAGCCTTGCTTGTCGATATCCGTCCACCCCTTCTTCGTATCCAGGACCTTCTTCCCTTCCACGAACCAAGAGTAACCGACGCCAGGAGAAAAGTGAGTGTAGAACACAAATTTAGAAGGATTCGGGGGTGGTAAATCTCGGAAGAACGCGGTCATAGGTTTGAAGGGACCTTCTGCAGTCTGCGGGACATGAATAATTTCTCCAGGTTTGAGGGGACCGAGCCACAGCCTCCGTTCGTTGTCCCACCACTGGTTCCAGTTTTCTTCTGGTTTTTTCGTTTCTTCCTCCCATGTCCATCCTGGTGCGAAGAGGGCAGTGCTGAGGCCCCGGGTGCTGGTATGGGAGATAGCACGGTAGCAAGTGAAACCACAACCGTATTGACTAATGCCACCGTTGCGAGGGTAGACATCAACGCCTGAGTAGATGTCTTGAAGAATCTTGGTTGTGGTGGGCGACGTTACATCTGTCGAAGCATTGGGGCCCGGGACTATGCGCTCGAGGTTCGTAAAATATTCAATCATGGAAGCTTGAGTTGGTGGCGACCACTAACGTGTCACTCTCAGGACGCCATGACCACCGGCATGTAGTCACGCAGGTACTCACCCAATAGTTGGTGAACAATGTGTCAGACGCAAGGAAAAATGGCAGATTGTAGCAATTCAGCCTATTTTGGTACGATACACGACCATTATATATTACACTGTCGTACCTGATATGCGATGTAAGCCTCTTAAGTCAAGATATGTCAGAAACCAACAACATACCACACAACTTGGGCATGGGAACCAACTCTGACTCGAAGTTCTGCTTTGAGTAACAAAATCCATGCAGCCAGGGCGTGGGCCTGATCAGTCCCGTACTTGAGATCAGACTCGAAGTTTAGCAGATATCCGTCGAAACCACGTTGGTATGCTAACTCGGCAAGGAGGACTGCATAACGCTTAGAAATCGGTATCATGTTACCTGTTACTGCAAAGTCGGCGTGGGCGACAAGAAGCTGAAGAGAATCTGGATTATCGCGGCCCTCGAATATTCTACATGAAGCTTGGTGAAAGAAGTATGGAATGATCGACATGATCTTGCTCACAGCGTGCCAAGTATCCTCGTGCCTTGCTTGTGTGCGGTGTTAGTCCACCCGGTTGGGGGGACAGTGATTCGGTTGTGCGAAAAACTACACTCTCAATCGTCGGACGCCCTGTGATAAATGGAGACGCACTATACAAAAGCGTTGCAGAGTCGCCAAAAATTGAAGGTATAGCACAGTCCCGAAGGAAACTCGGTATATCCACCCTATCCATATATAATGACAATGTTGAGCTTCGTAGTGTCGGATCGATTAATCGAACATGACAGAGGTAATAGTGTCGCAGCCGAGCAATCTACTGACTTTATAATCATGGCAGACCTGTTTGACAAATCAGAGGAGATCGCACGAAAAGGGCTTTTATTTCTATCCTACCAGTAATTTTCCTTCACTGTCCGACTGACCATCAATGTATGGGCGTGACTGATAAGGCACCACTCCGGACAGCTTATCGTGAGGATGAGCGAACCACGTGTCGAGCTCAGCAAGAGACTTGAAGTATGGTGCTTCATCTCTGACGAGATCTGAATGGCCTTCTCCAAGCAATGGCATGATGTTGGGCTGCCGGATCAGTGGAAGATCTAGTTAATGTTGAACCTTTGTTGACTACTATCGGCCAGTTGCAGGCGAACAGGAGCGTGGGAAACGGAATATCTCAGCGGGTTACGAGGTTTGAAAATCCTTCAACGGCCTTCCCTTTGAAACGTTTCTCGACGGTTCCACTGGACGGAAATGTCTGACCAGCAAGACATAAAAAACGACAACGGGACCCCCACAGAAATCGCCTCTCAGGATGTTTACAACTCAAACGGCGACAAGACCCAGCCAGCTGAGGAAATTTTGAATGTCCTCAACGCGTTCAACCCAAAGACCATCTCCACCGCCACTCAAAACGGCCATGGGTCTGACCCTGTTCAGCCAGAGGTGCCTCAGGAATCTCAGCAAGACCCACCTTCTGAGTGGCATGCGTTGCGCGAGAAACTGCGTGAACATCCGCAAGACCCAGAAGGCTGGAACAGACTTGTCGACATCGCCGAGAGTGCGGGTGATCTTGAACAGATTAAACAGACCTACGAAGCATTGCTTGAAACGTATCCCAACACGGTATGATGTCTTTCCACCATCTTCAAGCAGCGTAGTTTGACGAGATGTCCAAATTAAGTCCTCGGCCCAAATCGCCTATCTCAATCACTTCTTGAGCCCCGGTCTATTCCAGTACGCTGAAGAATTGTTCAAGAGATTTTTAAGGACTTCACCGCTAGTTGATCTCTGGAAGTTCTATCTTACCTATGTCAGGTCAGTCGCGAGTGAAACCAAAGTCCGTGTGGATGACAGATTAAAATGTTCTCTTCAGACGAGTGAATACATCTCCGGCTAGTCGAGAAGCGGTCAGTAGAGCATACGAATTTGCGCTCAATCGCATTGGTCAAGACAAGGATAGCGGCGAGATATGGAGCGATTACATACAATTCCTTAGAGCAGGAGAGGTACGTCTAATGATCCTCTAATTGTGCAATACTTAGACCGATTACTAGACAACGACCACTTGGGAGGAGCAACAGAAGATGGATGCACTTCGTAAGGTCTATCACCGAGCTGTGCAAATTCCGCTTGAAAATGTTGAAAAACTCTGGTCTGAGCTTGAGACGTTCGAAAACTCGCTGAACAAAATCACGGTGCGCTTTTGGTCTGGTCGTCTGGACGCTACTCATGATTCGCAGGCCAAAAAATTCATGAGTGATCTATCCCCATCGTACATGCAAGCCCGAACTGTACTTCGTCAATTGCAGAGGCATCTTGGACCTTTGTTTCCACCCCCTCCAGCATCGTCGACATCGCGACCGCCCATTTACCTACCCCCAGCTCCAACATTCAACGCGGCTGAAAGAGCCCTTGTGGGCTCTTGGAAGACTTATCTGAAATGGGAGGAGAGCAACCCGCTTGAGTTCGAGGAGAAAGACAAAGTCACGCTGATCTCCCGCATCCAAGGAGTCTACCGTAAGGCAGTCATACGCATGCGATATTACAGCGAGATATGGTACTATCTTATTCTAGCTGTTGTTTTGTGTCGCTCATATAATTGATTACAGGTACATGGCATTTGTGTGGACCACCAGTATTGGTAAGCAGGAGGAAGCGTTGAACATCCTCAAAGCTGGTATGGAGGCCAACCCTACGAGTTTCCTACTGCATTATGCGTATGCCGAAGCGCAAGAGGGCCGCAAAGAGTACGGCGAAGTGACCGCGACGTTCGATAAACTTCTTGACACTCTACGTGTCGAGCTCGAAGAGCTTGAGGGTCGAGTGAATTCAACCAATTCGTCGTTCTCATCTGATGCGGCTGGTCGCACTGCGCCTGTGGGAGTTCCGAATGCTTCTAGTACTTCAATTACGGGGCTCGCGGAGGCGGGTACGATGTCGAACAATTCGTCTTTTTCCACGCAGGTTTCCGACGAGAAACCACCTAAATCAAAAGAATTGCAAGAGCGTCGGACAGAGTATGGACTTGTTTGGATCATGTATATTCGATATGCTCGTCGTGCGCATGACCTCAAGACATTCCGAGCAGTATTTGCCAAAGCCCGGAGGGACCGCTGGACGCCATGGGAAGTCTATGAAGCTGCAGGTATGTGCTGAGATACTCATGATAAACCCTGAAGCTGATAAACACCAACAGCGCTGATGGAATACCACTGCAACAAAGATGGCGGGATGGGAGTTGCGTCTCGTATCTTCGAGAAAGGTCTGGAAAGCTTTGGCGATGAAATCGAGTTTGTGTTAAGATATCTTGGCTTCTTGATATCCGTCAATGACGATAACAGTATGTTGTTCCACACTTTAGTTCGTGCTTCCCTTGACAGTAGTTTTGTTCCAGATGCCCGAGCACTGTTTGAGCGCGTCATCCCGACGTTTTCCGCGGAGCGCGCTCGGCCGCTTTGGGAAAGGTGGGCACGCTATGAATATCAATTTGGCGATCTCGAAGCTGCACAGAAGCTTGAGAAGCGTATCGCTGAAGTTTACCCTACGGGTATGTTCCCTTCCGTTCCCTTTGCTAACGCCAACGGGGTTAATGGGGTGTTATTACAGATCCGCCAATCAAGCGCTTTGCGCAACGACACACATATCTTGGTACTGATGCTATTGCGGCAAGGGACCTAGGATTTGCTATGGCAGGTCGTCAACCAGTCGGAGCCTCCTCTTCCACTTCTTCTATTGAGAAGCGTACAGATTCCTTATTGTCAATTACGTCCGCCGCACATATGCTACCAACCCAGCCACCTCCGAAGAGGCAGCCCTCGCCTGAGCTGAAGCGTCGTGAAGAGTCCATCAAGCCAGAGTTTGCCCCGCCAGCAAAGCGTGCAAGACCGATGTCTCCCTCCCGCGACCGGGAACGCGACAGGTTCTCCGACGGACCAAGGAGACGTTTTGGTAGCCCGGCAGCATGGGAGAAAGATCGAGATAGGGAGTCTCATCCAATGAAAAGAGACAGGGAACACGAGGACAAATCAACTACATTACCTGCTGTCCTCACGTGGTTTGTCGGACAATTGCCAAATCCGACCTCCTTTGATGGTCAGTTCAGTCCTCTTCCCATCGTTCGGCTATCGCAAGAGGAAGTTTAACTCATGTCGGATGCTTTTTGTCCTTTGGTATTCGTAGGACCCATATTCAGGACCGACGATCTTATGACATTGTTCCGAAATGCTGTCATCCCAAGCGCTACGCGGCGACCAAGCCCACCGCCTCCACCTGCTCCGCCGCGTATGTGGTTGTTCTTATTATTCGATATATTGTAACCTTACTCGCGTTCATAGGTGGGCGCCCACCCCCAGATTATGGACCATACCAGGGACCCGGAGGAGGCCGAGGTCGCCGATACTAGCCCGCTTAATCTTTTCATCTTTTCCCTTCTTGTCCATGATTTATTGTCTGCCACTTGTTCGCATATGTAATGAGACTCGTTTCAAATCTCTCAATTAATGCCATTGAAGCTAAGCTCACTTCCTTGCGCCGTGCTTTATGTTTATGTCGGGCGGTTTGCAAGTGACTGTATTCTTGACTTTCTGGAATTTGTTGCTTGCTATGAAACATATCTCACGGCAAGTATGATCCTTTCTCTGATCTGTTGGCCTGATACAGAGGCTCTTCCGTGGAACGAACTGAGAATATAAAGAAAGACTCGCCAACTGATGCAACGTCTGATAATCTGGCACATGGGATCAGGCTGATAACGAGGGGAAAATGGTATATTAGTGGTGATGGACCGCACATGGCTCTTCTGGCCCCTTGCAGTTTGAAATTGTCCCCCAAGGCCCGTGCACTCCCGTCGTCATCTTAGTAATCGTCGTACCTCTCCTAACGTCGTGCTTCTCCGTTATAGGTATCACGTCCTGTGCCGTCCATGTATCTACGATCCGCTGAATCTCCGTTATAGCGCCCAACGCGGGTCGTGTGAGTGCCATCGCTGCGGTTTCTATCGATCCCGACAGAAATCCAGACCCCTTACTCGTATAGTTTTCACGAGAAGTGGGAGGGTATGGGCTCGTACTACTAATCACAGGCTGAAGAAAGCATACATCAAAACGGTTTGTCGTCTAGTAACGTAGGCCGTTAGCGTACTTGCTAGATGTGACCCGTTACTAATATATCCTACGTCGGAGTTCCGAAGCAAGATTTTCCCGCCTGTGTCAGACGGGCACATTGGACTCGTTCAATTGTGTCTGACTTGCGAAAGCTGCCGCCGCAGTCCTTTTTCCGCTTCTCTCCGTCACCTTCTCGGCAGCTAGATCGTGGTCCATCACAATGGAGTCAGTGGACACCAAATTATCGCCACAACCACACAACATATCCCGGATCGTAACGCTCTTCGGCTCCATTCTTGTCGCATTGAGCTCTGGAACTAATTATGTGGGTAGGCTTGATACTGCATGATGAACGCAACCCAGGCTAACCATGCATGATCTTGCCTCTAAATAGATATATTCTGGTGCGTCATTTTTCGTTTGGGAACTTCCTGCGCTCATGAATTTTGCCTCCAGCATATGCACCTCAGCTCGGTGCTCGCCTTCACATATCACACACCCAAACTAATGTCATCGGTCTCGCAGGCAATAGTATGGTCTCATATATCCTCTCCGACCCTCGTTTAATCTATCCACAGTGGGGGTATACACCTCTGGCCCTATCTGGGGTCGTATCGTCGATCACAGCGGCCCACGGATCCCGCTCATCGGTTCTTCAGTCTGTCTTTTTGTCGGTTACTTGGGTATCAAACAAATGTATGACGATGGCGTTGGCAATCGCGTGACTGTTTCGCTACTCCACCTCGCATTACTTGTCGTGTGCAGCTTTATGACAGGGTTAGGGGGCAATGCGGGGCTCGGCGCCGCTATGAATACGACCGCGAAGAGTTTCCCGCCAGCTGCCGTACGCACTCTTTCATTTCCACCCACTGCGTTTGTGCTGAGGCACCCGGTATTCCTTAGCGCGCCACTGCCACTGGTCTCGTTCTCTCGGGTTTCGGACTCTCAGCCTTCTGGTTCTCATTGCTCGCGCATACACTCTTTCCCGGAGATACGTCTGCTTTCCTACTAATTCTCGCTCTCGGGACGGCTATCCCGATGCTCATAGGCCTGGTGCTCGTCAAGCCTGTTCCTCTTCATCCAACGAGTTCGCATGCCATAATTGAAGGCTACGATTGCATCCCTAGTGGGGACGGTATTGTCTTCGTCGGAGAGGCGCAGGCAGCGATGGATCCAGAAGCAGATTCTGCGCCACTTTTATCACACGAGCAGGAACCTGGTTCATACCAGGTCCCGACTCGACCCTCCGCTGCCGAGTTGAACTCTTCAATGACTTTGCATCGTGAAAGGAGTGCCGGGGATAAAGACGGG
>JBBPJY010000209.1:0-14271 GCA_038088975.1 Xerocomus cyaneibrunnescens
CTAGCAGCCCATCTTGGCCTTGAGCAGTTTGAAGTCGTCAGTCAAACGGGACGATTAAACCACTTGTTCAGGGAACGCGAATTTATAGGGCAAGGCGACCAGAGCGCTTTGCTATTACTTGTCGACGAGGCATATGCTCGTGGTAGGTCAAATGAACATCCTTGTAACAATGTCCACTCATTCCCAGACAGACGTTGTCCCGTCGACGTTCAAGCCGTCGTTCTCCTTTTCAGAATCCCAGTCAGACTCACTGTCATCACTTCTCGACACATACAATCGGCGCGCTTCGCACGTATACACGTATGTCGCCGGTGAGCCCTCCGTCCCGACCCAAGGCATCCCTCGTGCGCTCGACATCTTCTCTGCCCAGACGCCTGCCAACGAAGCCTTCTTGGCTGAAGTTTCGGCGCTCGTAAACTATCTCGACTCGATACCATCATCCGACTGTTTTGCGGCGCTCGAACTGACGGGCGTTCCTAAGCTCGCAGCGTCGTATGGCAAAACCAGCGAACAATACACACTCGCCACGGACGCATTGCGCGCTGCCATCGAGGCCGCGTTGGCCGACAAGTCGGTTCACTTGGCGTTGGTGACGTACGCGCCGAGTATCCAGAGAAGGAGTCCTTTGCCCGCCGATCAGTCTCCCGAAGTCACACCTTCTCTTCAGCCCGTGAAAGCGCTCTCGTCTTGCTTTAGCTCCTTGTCTGCCTGCACCGATGCGACCAACGGTTGTTCTGGACACGGTCAGTGCACAAATACGACGCGTGCTGGACAGGAGTGTTTTGTTTGTGCCTGCACGACCACTGTCAGTGAGGCAGGCAAGGTCCAGAATTGGGCAGGTGAGATGTGCGAACGGAGGGACATTAGCGGGTGGGTTTTCTCGCTCGGCCGTTTGCGTCTTGCAGTGTCATTGACAATACAAACCTTGTCAGCCCGTTCGTCTTGATCACTGGAACCGTGATCACCTTGATTTTGTTGATGGGCGGTTCCGTGTCGTTTCTGTATGCAATCAATAACCAGGAGTTGCCCAGCATACTGACGGGAGGTGTTTCCGGTGGAGCGCGGAAAGAATGAAGGATGCCTACTTTACTTTCTGATGACTGTCATGTAATCCAGCTCCCAGTCGGGTTTCATTTTGAGCGCTACAAGTCAATTGATTCGAGGCATAACTTGCATGTTGAAAGATAGAAGCGTTACAGCTCGTTTATGTCTTGTCTAATAGTAGCTGCTTGGCGCCATGGGTACAGCTTATAAGTCTTCTCTGGTGTAAGCTACATAGCTACGCTGCCCTCGCTACCATTACAGTATTCTAATGCTATGCTTACCCACTTCCTCAGTGTCATCACCCATTCCTTAGATACATATATAGTAGATCTTTCGTCCTGCATTTATTTTTCCCTTTTCATATCCATCTAGCACGCATGACAATTAGGACCTGCCGACTCCGATCAACAAACCCTTGGCTAGGTGGTAGTCCGGGAAACCACCCCGCCATGTCCACGTTCCTAACCTCGGCCATCTCACCACTCGCCAAGGTGATCGTTCGCTCGGTTCCGTAATGGCAAAAGCGTCATCCATTCCGGTAGTTCCACGAAGGGGGTAGCATTCCCAGCAAGCCGTATCGACGTCCTCGATGGAGCGAAGGATGGTCTAGAAAATCAGCATAACGCGGGGTCGCGTCGTCGAGGGGTGAGCTTTTCAAGATGCAAGCCAGGCGTCGGATGGTCGCGAACGCCGTTGCAGTGGCGCGCGACGTCTATCCATTCTGTGTCCCTCGTGTTGATGACGATGACGAGCTCCTGGAGTGGTGGGCAGTGCCGTAAAAAATGGGAGAAACCCTCGAGCGTGTGCATGAGTCACACGGGCTTCTCTCTTAACGCGATCATCGAAGTCCAGGACTTTGGAGAGTTGCCTCGAAGTAGCGAGCTCGAACAGGTCATTGTCCGATAGAGGGGTAGTACGGAGATGGGCCGCCGGGAGATTCTGCCACAGTAAAGGCGGGAGAATGAAAATTGATGGATAGAGTGCGCCTACCGAACAGTGATGGACCAGAACACACGAGGTGATCGTCTCAAGCGACTTGTGGTAGAGTTGGGCTGCCATGGCACAGCAGAGATGAAAGGTCTGTGGGAAAGAACTGAGTGTACGATATGTAGGACAGGCTGGGTTGGCAATCCAAGAAATGCGATAATCAATGAAGGTCAAGTCCATTAGCATGGGGAAAAGTTTTTTGGAAAGGGCTGCCTACCTAAGACACGGGAAACATCAATAGACTAGCCTCAAGGTCAGATTTATGAGGGACTCGAGTTGGACAAGGTGCTCACATGTGGCGGTGTCCCAGTCTAGAGTATGAGGTCCACATGCACCAGATGTTTCTAATTCCCTGCCACCTTGGGCAAGCTGAGGTTCATGGTGCTCGTAGGACCTTTCTCCAGAGCATTACTGAGGGTAAATGTATCGAGTTTGGGTATAAAGTTCCATGTAGGATACGAAGTCGATCAGTGCCTTGGACGTACATCACTGCCAAAGGTAACATTATTCGACTTGGTCAGGAACAGCCTGTTCGGCTAATAGAACAACCATACGTTGTCAAGGGCGGAGATTGCACCCAGGATTGCCTTCAGTTTGAAGACAGAGGGGGAGGCAGTTCAAAATATGGAGGGGAATGAATGCTAATTGATTGTTGTTGGTCGAGGGGGGGGGGCACGCAGATGATGATATTGTCGCGACGTATCAACGTTTCAACCTCCACTGTTAGGGAGACGATGGTCAGAGGAGCAGTATCATTGCGGACATTGCAACATAGGTTTTGAGTTACTGCCAGTCTACCGAATAAGGGAATAGCGAGAACGTCACTCACGTCGCTGGATCATAGTCGACCTCCAGGGTCCAAATCGAGTCAAGCGAGAAGCTAGTCAAAGGCTCAAGCCCAGCTGGGGATGACTCTCCACAAGGCATCCAGTGCAAGCTCCTCCAACGCGCGACGGGTTCGAGCGAAGCGCGCAAGCGTACGGTGATCAAGAATCCCACATACGACCTCATACGTTTCGGGTAATTGCAGACCCGCGCGCATGACAACACTGAAGTCCCTTTGGTGATCAGACTTGAGGATGCTTACCAGCCCAATGATTCAATTTCCGGTTAGAAGCTGATGATGTTTGAACCGAGTTCGGAGATCGAAGGCTCATTGCAAGACCAGCGGCTCTCAGCTGAGGTGATAAACGCCAACAATGTCTCGGCTGTCATATTCGTCAAGAATGACTCGAATGATATGACATGTTTCAGCGACATATCTTGATGGTTGCTTGCTTTGACGTTCCCGCGGGTGCACGGCCTCTCTCCCAATACCCGTGCATTCAATTGCCCTCAGTTGAAATTTATAACGAGTCAGGGAACGACCAGTGAGACGGTACAAACGCTTCGTAGCTTCATTGGTCTGGACGCAAGGTTTTGGATTTTACACATCGACAAGGGCTAGACGAGGACACGGGAATAGGAAATATACCCTCGTCCAGGGTATAGAAAGCCAAGGTTGCTGGACCATCTGCAAAGGATTTGCAAGCGCACTCTGTCACGACGCTGAATCGAAAAGTTATGTAGATGAGGACCTGCGCTCTGAAACGTGGCTGCAGTGATCCCACATCATGAGAAGACTCTCACATAAATGGTGTATTGTATTGGGATTAAAAAGATCATCCAGTATGAACTACTGTGCAAGTGCTACCTCGGCGTCAGAACGGGCTGTTATAGAGCGGAGTCAATGAAGACTTACTTGTCTCGCGCCTTCAAATTTTGCAGCTCCATGTTCACCGTTCCCCAGGACGTCTCATACCAATCTCGTCCAGGAAGACGATTAAGAGGTTCTTTATTCCATACACTCAAGTCGACTTGCTTCAGCGCAGGATAGAGATTGTGTAACACGTGGACGACGTCGACGGGCGAACTGATCGGAGAATTACCGAGGCAAAGTTCGTTTAGAACCTCCGAGTGTACGTCCGCAAACGGCGATGGTGTGGCCGACTTCGTCGTGTCAACGACGAGCGAGAGTGCCCTCAGCTTTGGACAAGAGTGGGCCAGGTGGAAGAGTGACTGGAAGGTTGGTAAATACACGACGGGATGATCGACGCACGTCGAGAGCGCGAGCTCCTGGATGTCTGGCCAAGCAGATGCTAGCTCTGCAATGTCGTCGTCATCGAGCGCGACTGTGGAGAGTCCCTCCAGGGAGCAGACCCGGAGGTGAATAAAACTGAGAACGGGCCTGATATCGCGTATGATTGCTACTGAATTCGAGGACGCAAGGTGTGGGTGGATAACACAGAGATAAAGTTTAGTGAGGCAAGCATGCGAGCAAGCCTCCGCGAGTGCTGTGAACAAATCCCGTAAGTAAGACGAGTTAGATAATACTTCTCCTGCATCGAATAAATCTAGCCTGAATTCCTTCAAGGATAGGCGGAAGCCCCTTAAGCAAGAGGTTGTAGTCGACAGGAGTCCCGTGTACAAGTGAAGGTATTGGAGACGGGGGAAAGACGGCTCTTGCGCGCAGAGTATTTGAGAGAATGACAACAAGTGCGTTGATGCGCACACGGTCAATGACTCTAGGTTCCTTGCTCGGCGGCTGAGGTATTCCAAAGCCGAGACTGTGAGGTCATCACATGACACACACTGGATGTCCTTCCAGTGACATATCGATGTTGAAAGGGCATTCGCGAGATCATCGTTAAGTGCTTCCTCTGACACAGAAATGGATATGTCGGTGATGTTCGGACATACAGTCCCCAGACTTGCCACCATCGCGAGGCTAACTGGATCCGTCGCGAATTCGGCAGATAATGAGGTTAATGCAAGCCCACATAGGAGGCGGAAAAAGGGTAGCATTGCAAGGTGATTGTCGGGATACCACGCAAGGGTTCGCAAGTTCGGGAAGAAGGACTCGGGATCGGGTGGGTTGGAGAGACATGAGAATCGGTCGAAATAAGGCAAGTCGTCGATCATGCACATGTAGAGCGACCGAGTGCGAGCAGAATACTTGCGCAGGGTCATCCATTGTTGCGAAGTCAGGCACTGAATAGAAGTCTACTGGCAGCGCATAATTTGAGTCGACTTAGCAAGGGGTCAGAATTTTAACTTGCCTGTTGGTTCTCTCCGGGCATAGCCTGGTCCAAGAGATGGACGAAAGGGTAAATGCTGAACAAGTCCCTCCACAGTTCGTCTAGAGCTGGGTCATGGAATGCGCGACAGGTGCGCGCTGCCACAGGGAGGGATGAATGGTCCATCATTCCGCATATTTCTCGGGTGATCTCTGATATGAGTAGGGCGTGATGCATCTTTGCGTTGAGCCTCGGAAAGCACGAAGCTACTTTTTCAGTCTAGAGTGGGATCCTGAAAGGGTTGTCTGGGAACGAAAAAGCGAGTACGACTGTGTTTACCTAAATATCCGTGCTAGAGACTCGTGTGATCGCTCTGGGGATACACAGACGATGTTACAAGCAACTTGTGGGGCGTGAGTGCTCGAGTCCAAAGCGCATAGAATCTTGCGACGCCATGTCTTGTGTTGTCCATGGCTCGGAACGACCAGTTCCGGCATCAGCCAGACTCCCAGTTGAATATGGACCAAATCCAACTTTCACACGGTGCGGTCATTTCAGGCACACGCCAAAAATTATCTTCCAAGAGATCCCGGAGGGGTGTGGCTGCGTGTAGCCCGGGCGCGGTGCTGAAGCTACTATTAGCATCATGGTTGAAACCGTACATCACCATCGCCCGACGGGGCTCAAGCAGGTAAGCGACGATCGCATCATCGACCGCTAATCTATCCCGATCCAAGTCCTGCAGCAAAACAAACCCTTCAAATCAAAGCATGCCACGAAATCATCTCTCAAAGAACTTGCAAAGGGTGGGTTTCCTGTATCTGTACTCTCGGCGTCTCACATCCTTGGTCAGGACGTACCCAGCGTCCCTCTCCGAAATCGCCTGCAGTGAGCACTGCCGCACAAGCTCGCCTGAATAGGCGCAACACGCAGAAGCAAGCACAGGCTACAAAGCGTGCTTCTCTCATCGCTGCAACTCGCATATTCAATGGTGTGGACGGTGCTCCTCGCATCGTCGCAGTCATTCCTCTGTGCGAAGACGTCCATGCGGTCGATGCTGTCCGTGCGCTCGCAAGATCTGTCATAGAAGATGTAGATGGTATCAATGAAAATTCACGGATATGGAAGATGAGGTGCATCTTCAGGCTGCAACTCTCATCGTCCCTCGATTGTTCATTTACCCATCTTCCTCGTTGCCAGGGCTCATCGCTTCAAGACGTCTCTTCAATTCATCCCCGTTCAATATGGCCGACACTGGGAAGCACTCGATGCAGCTAAAGCTGCCGACTATGTCCTCTTCTTGCTCAGTCCCAATGTAGAAGTTCCTGAAGCAGGGGATACCCTTCTCCGTACGCTGCAAGCCCAAGGCCTGCCGACTGTCGTGTCTGCGATCCCACCCGATCCGGCTACGTCTTCACTCGATCAAAAGTCGCGCACCGCTATTTTGAAATCCTTACTCTCCTTCATCCAATACTTCGAACCCTCACAAGGACGAGTATATGACTTGTCCTCGCCTTCCGACGCGTTGAGTGCGTTGCGCTCTCTGTCAGAGGGACGGCCCGGTGAAGTGCGATGGCGATCTGGAAGAACATGGATCGTAGGTGAAAATGTGGATTGGAAGGAGGGAACCCTGAAGGTGACGGGCATCGTACGGGGCGGTCGTCTGAGCGCCAACAGACTCGTGCATCTACCCAACTTTGGCGATTATCCAGTGACCAAAGTGCGTCCGCCCGTACGATTAATCGCTGTATATCGATTCAGGATTCACGTGTGGTAGATCACGTCTGCTCCCACAGCGCGATCAAAGTCCTACAAAGTCGCCGCGATGGAGATTGAGCCTCAGATCCTTTCGGAACGAGTGCCTTCCACGGCTGATTCCATGATCTCAACAAACGTTCCGGATGATATGGCAAATGAGCAGACGTGGCCCACAGAAGAGGAGATAGCTGGCGCAGCAACGCGTGAAGAGGGCATGGAAGATGTTGAAGTACCCGATGCGAAAAAGGGTACCACACCCAAACGAATTAAGCGCATACCGAAAGGCATGAGTGAATACCAAGCCTCTTGGGTCGTCGATGAGACCGATGACGAAGAAGGTGACGAGGGAGAAGATGACGTAGTCGAGGAAGAGGAGGAGATGGTACCAGTTGATGAAGCGATGGAGCTGGAGAGCGAGAAGAAGAGTGTAGTTGCGTTCCAAGATCTTGATGTCGAAGAAGAAGAGAGACAGTCAGCCACGTTTTCTCTCTGTGTTGATATTCGCTCAGCCGTCTCTTCCGTTCAGACTTCAGGACTGGCGGAACCGTGCTCAAGAAGAACGTGACGCCCAGGAGTTCCCCGACGAAATAGACACCCCTCGTGATGTCCCAGCGCGTACGCGGTTTGCACGGTACCGTGGACTACGGTCACTTCGGACGAGTCCTTGGGATTCGTATGAGAATCTACCCCAGGAATACGCCAGAATATTCGAGTTCGAAGAATTCAAGCGGACGGAACGGGACGTATCTCGAGCAGCGGAGGCCGAAGGTGTAGAGGTATGCCTTTTACTCACTTGTCTGTACATCTCCGCACATGCCATCCTACAGCCTGGAACAAGAGTCACTGTGTACTTGGAAGGTGTTCCGAAAGAGGCTGGCGATTCGACTCGCAGCCCGGTCGTTCTCTACGGCCTCTTGAAACACGAACACAAGAAAACGGTCCTACATTTCACCATCCAACGTAACACGGAATACTTGGGATCCGTCAAATCCAAGGTACGTTTTTGCCTGTCCAGACTGCTCGTTTCTTTTTCGACGTCCATCATTTTAGGACCCTTTGATCCTCTGCTATGGACCTCGTCGTCTGCGCGTCAAGCCCATCTACAGCCAACACACCCGAGGGGGTGGCAAAGGCGCCAACAACGTGCACAAGTTCGAGCGTTTCCTGTGGCATGGTACGACGGCCGTCGCGAGCATATACGCACCCGTGATATTCGGCAAACAGCCCTGCACGCTCCTACGGGCATCGGAGAACGCACACGGTGAGCGATGCGCCATGTGGATGTTCGACAACCGGACACCTTTGCTGATGCATGCGCACGTATAACCACATACAGCACCTCATCTCGTCGCCATGGGCACGTTTCTCAGCCCCGACACGACACGCATCGTCGCCAAGCGCATCATCCTCTCTGGCCATCCCTTCAAGGTTCACCGAAAGACCGCCACGGTGCGGTACATGTTCTTTCATCCAGACGACGTGGCGTATTTCAAGCCCGTGCAACTGCACACCAAGCATGGGCGTACGGGACATATTCGGGAGTCGCTTGGGACGCATGGGTATTTCAAGGCGTATTTCGACGGGCCAGTGACGCAGATGGATACGGTATGTATGGCGTTGTATAAGCGGGTGTATCCGCGGTGGAGTGAGCTGTGGCGGGCGCCGTTGGTGAGGGAGGAGGACGATTTGGGGACGGATGCGAGTGGGGATGTGATGATGCAGGAGTAGGGTCGAATGGGCAGCACGACACGCAGATCTCTCATACAAACAGGTGCTTGGATCAACGGTGCTTGCCAGCGTTCAAGACACGATTACAAGTGATTTTTCTACAACGTTGTACAACATCCAGGGCAGTACATGTGACGGATGACGGGTCTGACGTTCATGTAGTTCCACATAAGCTTACGACACGGCAATGGAAAGGAACGGACAAAGGCCAAGGAAAAAAATCTAAAGAACCGACACCAGTATTCCGTTCACGTCTGATCTTCGAACGGATTCTCGACGAACTCGGGTTCTTCTCTGTCCGTCGAGCTGTCGGTCGTACTCTCTGAATGTGTGGTTGCCACACGCGGCGCATTGGCGCTTGCGCTAGGAACAGTGGTCGGTGGGGACTGCGGTCGTACGAGAGATATCGGTCGTTTCGGCAACAAACCAAGCTTGCCTGTATAAGTGGGAGAACCATGAATATAATCCGGGAAATCGGGCGGAACAGAGAGTACGCACTGAAATCGACGCCTCCTGGCGCGCCGGACATCGTACCCCTTGTACCAGCGAGCGTCGGGGAGAGAGATCGGGCGGGAAGACTGGTTGAAGACAACCCTGGATTGGGTGGGGACGACACGGGCGACTTGTATGATGGCGGGGAACTCGTGTCTGACGGTGGCGGTGTAGAGGCTGAGTCATCCGCATGCGGCGGTGTCGCAGAGCTCTGCGTGGTGGCTGGTGCAGGGACAGCAGGAACGGCGGCAGTAGAGGGTGTGGTCCTATCGTTGAGCTGAATGTCCTCGTCATCATCGTAGAGGTCGTATCCCCGTGTGTTTGGATCATAGTACGAGGGTCGCTGCGGGCTCGCGGACTGCGCGGGCTCAGTATCTGTGGGACGCGATACCCCTGAGCGTGGGGGAGATGACATATACGCGGGCTGAGTTGGCAGCGATTGACTGGTCTGTCTTTGCAGGTCAGCAGGTTGAGAAAATTGATAGGGCTGTGCATATGCGCCTTGTCCTGGACCCTGTTGTGGACCTGGCGCATAGGATGAGTATGATGGTTGTGGAGGTTGATTGGGAGGGGGGTTCTGGGACCACGACCATCCTTGACCCTGGTCAAATTCTTGCATCTTTGCTCTCACTTTCGACACAATAGAAGAGAAGGTCTTCTTCCCGGCTACAAGCGAGTCATCAATAAAGCAGATGGAAGAGACCAGGTTGAATCACAAATGGACAGATAATGTCGCGACAGACGTACACTCAGCAATGCGATTGAACCCATCCTGGAAATCTGCCACGGTATCCCTTCCGCCCTGGCCTGGGTTCTGTGGTTGACCCTGTGGCTGACCACCCCAGCCGTTCCTCCCTCCCCGTCGGGGCTGGTAAGCCTGATACGTTGTTTGATCCTGTGGTTGCCACGCCTGGTTTGCCGCCTGTTGTTCTTCGAGGGCGAGCCTCCTCGCGAACTGCTCGTCGAGCGCCTCTTGTGAGAGACGCTGGGCATCAGAAGATGGAGCGGGTGAGAACTGATTCGGTGATTGGGCAGGTGGATTTGGCGGAACGAAGGACGGATCGTTCATACCAAGGAGTACATCAAGTGCACGATCGTGGTCATTATCTGTCGATTCGAGCACGGAAAGGCTGTATGAAACGCTGAGCAATCAAGGACACGAACGACAAGGGTGGAGTTTACTGACATGACGGCATCGTCGAAATCGGGAAAGATGGTCTTGAGTGATGCAATGCGTTGGTCTGCCTGAGTTGAGTCTGTCACCTCCATTGGGGCCTGCGCATGCACTGGTTGGGTGGATTGACTAGGCTGAGGTGGAGAAGATGAAATGATCATATCACAGTCCGGCCAAACGTCGTCGTCGTGACGAAACACGGAATCTGTGTCGCCCAGTTCGCGGTTCGTCGCCGCCGCCGTCGACGGAGACAAATCTTCGTCGTTCGTGCGTGAACTCCACGGGTTGCTAGCGTCGGAATGCAGGAGTAAGTCTGTCATGGTCTGAGAGATTATTACACAAATGACACACCGTCGCAATTTAAGTTGTTGGCGCTGCTGCAGCGCAGCAAGGAGTCTCAGTACGAGCTAGTTGTCGCTCGAGCTACGAATGACCGCGCCGCAGTCGATTCGTTTGATGGAGACTTGTTCCCGGTGGCTGTGTTGCACAGCTTGGCTATAGCAGACTACGCGAGAATGATATACGTATGTTACAGAAAGCGGTAACAAGACTGAGTCGCACCGTGATTTTCTCCGATGATTTTGCTGCCTTCTCTTGATCCTCTAACTCAAAATATAGTGGTCCAGCAACAACCCATACCGGCCCATAATTTCCACCAGTTTCCCCATACGCTGGACAGTTGAATCGTCCAACCGGAAAATCCATATGCAATGCTTCTGCGCTTGACGTCTCTTCGTAACACCAATAAGCGAACTACGGCGTTATTCTGTTGCATGCGATATACTTATTTTGGAATGTCTTTGGGGATCTCGTCGTGCATCCTCAGTAAGCACTCGTCAAATGACCCCTCATTGTTCACTAACATACTGAGACGGTAGATATCTATCAGCGGGATGCGGCAAAAAACGACTTTGTTGAGCTAACGGGTTTTCTGATTTAATTTGATTTAGATCCACTGCCCGGACGAGCGCGCATAAGCGATCACTGTCCGTGTCTGCGAGATGCCCCGGTAGTTTTCTTAGTCTACTGTAAGAATCGTTGACCTTATCACCTGCTCTAAGCCCGGGTTTTTGCAGTAGGACGTACCCAACTCGGGTGACGTAGGAAACGAATGGAAAACCCCTTTGCAAAGATTACCTGCACATCTTCCGCATGCTAGTCCTGACGTGCGTCTCGCCCGCCTACACTTTCGATATGTGTCTATCGATTATAAAGCTTTTAGGAGCCCGAGATTAGCAGCCTGAGTACATGGATACAGTTTCTATCAAGCGCAAGCATCTGTTCTCTTTCCGTTCATCTAATCTAAAACACCTTAGGCATCTTCATTCGCATCTACGTTTCCCGTCTGGGTCCTCCAATGACACTGCCCCCGTTCTGATAGCTAGAGATTTCGGATCGTGATAACCCAAGAAACGAGTCTTGGCAACTGCCTCGTTGATGCAGACTTTCGGTTTGCCTTCAGCCACCATTAGCACCCACTCCGGGTCTGGCAGCGTAAGGTAAATAATGCCTTGGCAAGTATTATTTGCACCAACAATCCCTATTAATACTTCACGTACTTTCCACCAAAGGCGACGCACAAATCTATGTATTGACTCCCACAACTTGCCTTACAGCGGGATTCCGGGAACGAGTCGACGGTGGTGACACTGAGATGGGATCATAAGTTTGCAATTTTTGATCACACCACGTCGAAGGTGTTCAAGAGGCTAGGTCATAATGGTCTGAAGACGAAGGACATTGCAAATCAAGCATGTTAGGATATCAGCGAACCTCTAAGCCGTCCTATGCGAACGGCTAACAATCGATGGATAATCAGGTATAAGGATACATATAAGCGAGATCGCTCTAGTGACCCAGGACCGACCTAACGGACACCTTAACACGGCCCACTCAACTTCATCCGGTCCTCCACTTCTCTCCATTTCCTCCATATATCCAGAGGCCCCTCCACACAAATAACGCGCAATGCAGGTGCAACACGCTTTAAGAACTTAGCAACGCTCTCCGGGTCGTCGATCGGTGAATCGCGGACATTGAGAACCTGAAGTGCAGACGACGAAAACGGAGGCTGACCGCTCTCTTTGCTTGGATGGTCGCCGTGCATGTCCTTTTCCCGCTCTCTCTCTTGTACATCTTGGTCACCGTGGTGTTCATCAAGATGCGAGTCGAGCCTCGAAACCCGCCCATCAAAGGCTATCCTCAACTTTTCCAGCCGCGGACACCGCCTCAGGAACACACCGACGCCGTCGAGCGTCGCGGCTACATACCCCGGTAGGTCGCTGGAGTCCTCCACACCAACCCACGGTATCCCACACTCTTCGAGTTCTTGGAGATGTGCGCCCCACGCAATCGCGGCCTCCCGTAGAAATCTGTCGTCGATGGCAATTGTGCCGAGATGAAGGAGTCGAAGGGTGCGGAGATGTCGGAGAGCGAGCAGGGGTGAAAATGTTTTGGAGGGGTGAATAAGGAACGGCGACGCGGCACTCGAAAACGGGCCTAGGTTGTGCTTGAGCGTGAGAGAGACGGTGCGAGGGGAGGATAGCACTGCAGATGTGGACGCCGTGACGGCATCTTGACACGTCTGCTGCACCTGCTGCAAGAATGCCTCGATGAGTGCGCTCGGGGCTTGTACGTCATATGAGAAGGTGATAGTGTCAAGGAAGGGTGATGTGACGAGGGAGATGAGGGCCGTGCATTGATCGAGTGAATGTGCCATCACCTTGAAAAACCTCAAGGCGGGAAATGTGGGTTTCCTGGCCGCCTTTATGTGATGTTCGGTCATGGCAGAACAGCCGTTTGCCAAGAAATCAAGACCAATATCGCGACGCACGCATAAACTCATCTCTTGCAGGTTTTCCATCCCGATGAGACACGACAAACACTCGGGCGAGATATGAATGGTCCAGCTCAATTCCAGTTTCCGCAAACACTTGAGCTCTCCTTCTAGAAGCTTTACTGCCAGAGTGGAATGTGGTGCCGTGGGTGTGAAAGACTCGATTCTGAGAGTTTCTAGTCGAGTCGCCTTAGTACGGATAGCCTGGAAGAGGTCATAGACTTCCTCTCGTTGCGAAGCCCTCGGACATATAACACATAGGCTCGTCATTGACTCCAAGTGTTGCTCTGTTGATAAGACCTTGGTCAGCAGATGTATCATCGGAGCAGCGACCGAAATGACGGAGTAGTCGAGTACTCGGAGAAAGGGAAACAACGCGCCAAAATTTGACGGCGTAATAAGGGTAGCTAGGACTGCGTCGTCAAGCCTGGGGAGGCAAAACGACGCAGGCTGAGAGATAAACCAGATGCGGTGAGCATATTTTTTGACAGAGGTCCAGTCATGGGACGTGGGCTCTCTCTTGAAAGACTACTTAGGGAGATCCAATACGGGAAGAGTAGCCGTCAGCACGACTCAGAGTATAGAACATGGATGAAGCGCGACTCACGATGGTTTTCCCTCTTTTAGCTAATTGCCAAACGTCAGGGCCCAAGCACATGACGAGTGGGGCAAGTGAGTGTTGTGTCCTCCAGAGGACGTCGAGGGCAGGTTCTGCGAGTGCTTTGCATGTCCGGGCGAGCCTTGCGACGTCCCTGGGATTTCTCAGGTAACGACTGTCGTGCCATGCCGGGCGGTCATCTGCCAGGAAGTGGATGATAGAGAGAGCAAGTTCAGGGATGAGGAGACACTGATGCATAGTTTGGGTACTTGATGAGCCAGGGCTAGACATAACTGACAAGCGTTGAAACGAGGTTGTCAACTGATGTCGCGACGACGCTGCGGTGGCGGAATGGCAGAATCGCCGCGCCTTGGAGGCCAATTCCGGTTTTCTCAGACTTCTGGTTGGTCCGATAACGCTTGATGCCTGCCCACCCATCCGGTGCCGACGCCGAGGCCGTTTCCATCCTTGACAGTGTTCAGTTTTTCTTGAATCGGTACAGCGATGTGATGGTAACTTTGACAGGTGGATCTCCGCTGCTGGGCTGCGATGCTCGAGAGCACATCAGACACACGTTCACATCATCATTGAACCCGCC